>JAGGCT020001039.1:0-12500 GCA_017654935.2 Phymorhynchus buccinoides | reverse complement strand
TTTTCTTGACTTGATTGTTTTTATGTTAATTTTTCTTTGCCCGATGCATGGTGTGAGTGAGAGGGTCATGCAGGTGCAAAGAAGCTATTGTAGCTTATCCTTTTTGCCCTCAATAAAACATTCGTATTTTGTATTTCTCTCTCTCTCTCTCTCTCTCTCTCTCTCTCTCTCTCTCTCTCTCTCTCTCTCTCTCTCTCTCTCTCTCTCTCTCTCTCTCTCTCTCTCTCTCTCTCTCTCTCTCTCTCTCTCTCTCTCTCTCTCTCTCTCTCTCTCTCTCTCTCTCTCTCTCTCTCTCTCTCTCTCTCTCTCTCTCTCTCTCTCTCTCATGGAATGTACATAAAAATATCCGAATGACAATTAATGTCATTCATCATTGAATGATGAGCATGCTCATGCTTGAAACTGGTTTTGTTTGTCTTACGTCCTCCCGGCCTAAGCCACGTGGGACATTTCTTTTTATAAAGTTACAATTTCTTTTTTGATAAAGTTAGAGAAAACTGTTGTGTATTTGTTTTCGTTAATAGTAGAATACAAATAAAAGGGAAGACTGAAAAAAAAGGGGAAAACCGAACGAACGAACGAACGAACGAACGAACGAACGAACGAAATTTTATTTATACAGGGTAATGAGATAAGTATACATACTTTTTTACACCCAGCCCTGTGGTAAACGAAAATATCGAAATAAACAACAATTAAAAACAACAACATCCAATGAAAGAATATAATAAACGACAACCATGAATATCATGTAAAAAGTGAAAATGTTGAGGGAGAGATCAGGGAGGGAGAGAGGGAGGGAGAGAGAGAGAGAGAGAGAGAGAGAGAGAGAGAGAGAGAGAGAGAGAGAGAGAGAGAGAGAGAGAGAGAGAGAGAGAGAGAGAGAGATAGAGAGAGAGAGAGAAAGAGAGAGAGAGAGATGGAGAGAGAGAGAGAGAGAGGGGGGGGAGATAAATAGAGAGATAGACAGAGAGATAGAGACACACACAGAGAGAGAGAGATAGAGAGAGAGATACAAACAATCAAACATGTGTATGGGCATTTGTTACATTAATGTTCAAACAATTTAAAAATCAAATGTCAAAATATAATTCTTAAGATGTCTTCGAAAAGATGAATAACGTGATATTTCTTTTAAATTAGCAGGTAAAGAGTTCCATAAGGAACCTCCGGAATAATGTAGACTGGATTTGAATAACTCCAAGCGGGGTCTATTGAGAGAAATCTTGTGCACATGTCTTTTATCATTTAACGTGAATTTATTTCTTAATCTAGATGGTGCCATTCCGTTCATTATTTTGTGCATAAGTCTTCCTTTATTCAATTTTAGCCGATACTTAACTGGTAAAATATTATGATTCTTAAAATCTTCTGATGCTAAGGAACTTGATTTCAATAGAACTAGTTTAAAGCCGCGATTATAAGAGCGGACAAGGGGTTTCAAAGTGTTGTCACTGGCACAGTCCCAGAGTGTCGAAGCATAGTCAACTAGTGATTGAATGTGTGCACTGAAGAAGAGTTTCCTGGCTTCCTGACAAGACAACCAAGACATTGAGGGGGGTGGGGGTGTTAATCTATATATTAGCTTAACGTTATATCTGTCAGTCACGTCAGGTCAGCCTGGTCAGAAAAATCAAGACATCTAAGCCTCCTGCCTTTTGATGAATGTGTGTGTGTGTGTGTGTGTGTGTGTGTGTGTGTGTGTGTGTGTGTGTGTGTGTGTGTGTGTGTGTGTGTGTGTGTGTGTGTGTGTGTGTGTGTGTGTGTGTGTGCGCGCGTGCGTGCGCGCACATAACAATGCAAAAACGTGTCTATGAAGTTTAGTTCTGTTGCCCAACTTTGCAGATGTGGACATACACCAGCATAATTCCGGAGTATAAACAAAAACGCGGAAGTAATGAGAAAATTTCAACTGAGAGAAAATCTTATTACGGATAAGAAAACTCATCCCTAGGCCTATGCATCAATTACAGAAACAACTGCGCACTAAGAACACTTTTTTCTTTGAGCATCAATGATTTTGTCTAATTCCATATTATACCTAGTCTTATTTTTTTATTTACCGGCCTAAAACAGGAATTTTAGAAAGTTTGGATCGTGCAGACGAAAAAGTTGAGAGCTCAGGAGACGGTGATTCATTTTCTTGTCTACCAGGTAAGCATTGAGTTTTAAATCTTTTGATTATCAGAAAGTTGTGTAAGAAGATGACTAACCTCTGCCAAACCTTATTTTCTTAAGAACGTTTGTAACACAAATATATGAGAGATGGCCGGTAAAATAAGATGACAAGCCATATAATGCAGTTCCAGTAGATAAGGGGCACTCCTTTTGGGACTCTTTCTCAGTCCAGAGGGGGTAGTAATTCCAACTTCCAATGACTTTTGTGAGAGCGGTGAACACATGGAACAATCTGGATGGTGCTGTTGTGAATGCCGGGTTGTTTAAAGTGTGTACAATTACTTAGTTGGTCACCACCACAGAAGAAGAAGAAGAAGAACAGCTTCAAGAACAGAATAGATAAGGTCTTCAAGGACTATGTATTTTGTAGCAATGTGAAACAGCTTCAAGAACATAATAGATAAGGTCTTTGAGGACTATATGTATTGACTATTGTAGCAATGTGATTCACCCGCTGCGTGCCACAGTCAATGTGCCACAGCCAGCTTTTTGTAGACAGCCTGTGCGAACAGTCATGGAAATTAAGAGCAATTTAAAAAAAAAAAAAAAAGTCTGTTGTACTGTCTGGTGGTGTTGACAGCTTTTTTGACCATAGGTCTGATTTCACAGTATCCGGGCTGGACCACTCCAGCTAGCATAGTGCTCACCTTGGACGAATCCCGACCGGCACAGGTCCTGCCCTTCATTTACGGTTTTACCACTACTTTGTTGTGTCACTCATTGAGGCTAAACAGAGAGAAGGGAATAAACATTATACACAATGATTCTTGATAGAAACATGGTGCGCAAGTGTGTTACTATGTAAATCAGTCTGTGCAACCATGACTTCCAAATAGCAAAGGAAGCGATCACTATTCTGGAACGCTGAGCTGGAAAAAATTTTTATAATTGAGAAGGCTTGCTCACGGGACTTCTTCTTCTTCTTCTGCGTTCCCAGGCCATATGGCCATAATGCCCAGGGGACATCCCTACTCCCTACCAAAAGGATGTTCAGACAGCTGGCGTTGATGTGGAAGGCCTCCAAAAGGCCAACTTATCCTCTTGACTACAGCACTAAGCCAGTACAAATGCTTCCTAGTCCTAAATTGAGTCCTTGCCATTCATGAAAAACAAACCAACTAAACTGTAACATGATTTTCCAGTCAGGCATTACTGTAAAAAATAATTTATTTTACAGCTCTCACTTTTCGGTTGGCCCCAACATCACATTAAACTCAACCAACGACAGTTTTAAGCCATTGATCATAAAGACCTAGATAAAGAGGCAAGCTACCAGAAAAAGAGAAAATATATAATTTGCAAAATATGGACAGAGTGAGAAACAGACACAAAACACTGAAAGTGAAACAGAGATAAGGACACGGGGAGAGAGAGAAGCAGGCATTCCAATATAAGATATAGTGAGGGATATTCATATTGACTCTTGAGCAAAGAGAACCAGACACACAGATATATTGTTAGACAGCGACAGTGAGAGGACAAGGATGGACACACATGCACACGCACGCACACACGCACACACACCACACCACACACACAGGGATTATTCTTAGCACCGGTCATAAGTCATTGACTGATAAAATTTTGAAATGACCCATTGTTTTTGCAGGCAAGAGGTCATATGACTTATTACAAGTTATTAGTTATTATGTTTACTTCGTGTCAGCAACTTAAAGGCATTCTTTGAATGTGCAGTCTGTGATTGTGAAACTATGTGCTTGATTGCAACAGAATGCCCTAGAAAACAGTTTTTGTTGCGCTCAAGTTGTATTTCCTTTTTTTAATTTTATTTTTTACATTATGACATCGTTTTATGAAAATGACCTATTAAAGCACACACACACACACACACACACACACACACACACACACACACACACACACACACACACACATTGGCTACTGCAAAGAACACCTTTTGCAAGAGTGAATGCCCTTGGTGGGTGGTAGGAGATGGTTGCACACTGACCAAACAAGGGAATAACTCGCCAATAACCCTATTTGAGGCCACTAAATGGCCGCCTTTCGCAAGAGTGAATGCCCTTGTCCGCACTGGCCAGCAAGGGCTTCACTCTGTCAAGGGCGTTAATAACCCTAGTTGCAGAGGCCAATATATATATATGTGAACCTCAATGTGCTCAAAACAAAAGAAATGTTAATAGACTTTAGGAAAGATCCACCCCCTGTGCCAAAGGTAGAAATTGATGGTAAAACAGGGGAAAGTATAGATACTATTTTGGTCGACAAATTGACTTTCGACAAGAACACACACAACATACATAAATGTCAATCAAGATTGTTTATTTTGCATAGATTGAGAACCATTGGTATTAAAAACATTTTGCATACGTACTATAGTAACTGTGCACACTGAGTCTGTGCTTACTGTTTCCTTTACGTGTTGGTTTGGAAGTCTGTGTTTGAGGAACGAGAGACAGCATAAAATGCAAATCCCACACAGCCCCCACTGCCAGGTGATCCAACCCACGACCTCAGGTGTGTAGCATGACCAGAAACACTGATGGACCACACCACACCTGTGATATGTGTGTGTGTGTGTGTTCGATCATGTTAGCCCTCTTCTTCGTTCTTTGCACTGGCTTCCTGTCGCAGACAGATTTGAGTATAAATTAAACACCCTTTGCTATAATTCTATCGATAAAGTTGCTCCATCTTACCTCTGTGACAATATTTCCATCTATGCGCCAGCTTGCCCTTTACGTTCAGTTTCTGACCCTCTTTCTCTCCAGATCCCTAGGTATAACTAGAAGCTTTCAACTGTTGGTTGGTGCTCTTTTGCTGTCTCAGGACTGACCTCCTGGAACAAACTTCCTCTTTCCCTCCGTCAGCGACCGACCCTGTCTGCTTTCAAAGCTAATCTCAAGCCCCACCTGTTCCCCCGTCATTAAAGCTCCGCTCTCTTTCTTTTCTCTCTCTTGCCATTAGGTCTGTTTCTGCTGTATTCCATTTATGTCATCCGTGTGTGTTCGCTTTGTATTGCGTTTTTATTTGAATGCATTATGAATGCTAACGTGTATGTGCGCTTTGATTTGATTTCTATCAAGATTCAGCGCTGTATAACTACTGATTGTTGTTGTTGTGTGTGTTATTATTGTTCTGGTGCGTGTGTGTGTGTGCGCGTGCGCGCGCTTGTATTCAGGAGTCGTTTGTGTAGAGTCCTAGTGAGTCTGCTGTAGTTAGTTTTGTCATCCAGTATGTCTCGTTTCCATCGTCATTCACTGTCCCACCATGGTGACCTCACCTGTTCCACAGGGATGCACGTGAGGTCATCCACTGAGTGGCCACTCTGGTTGAAGTGGAAGGTCTCACGTGTTCCAGTGTTGTTGATGTCAGAGTAGTGTTTGTAGAATCGTCGGTTTGAGTGTCTGTTGTGTTTCACCTACATATTGTGAGTGTCTACATTTGTTGCACCACAGGAGGTATATGATGTTTGAGCTGGTGCATGTGAAGGCGTCGCAGTGTGTGAATGTTTCCTGAGCTCTGTGGCTGACAAATGTGGCTCTGCTCACCAGGTGTTTATGGCACATCACACACTCTCACACACACACATGATGGTTCTGTTGACATCACAGGAGTGGAGTTGTTGCAGAGAGTGTTGGAAACCAAAGCCTAAACCAGCATGGCAGTGAATGTGTATAGTACCAGCGTAACGTCCGACAACCTGAGTCGACACGACATGCTGAGCTGGGTGAACGATAGTCTGGTCTCACAGTTTGGCAAGATTGAAGAGCTCTCCACAGGTCAGTGTTGAAAGCAAATTTATCAGTTTTGTGAACAGTTTTGTGAATTTAGCATATGTTTTAAAATGTCAAAAGATTTCTTCTTTTTTGTTTGTGGCTCAAGCCACAAACCTATTACTCACTTTGTCGGTCGGGCGGTCCAAAATTGTCGCACATATTGTAAAAGAGAAAAAAATACTTGGGCATAAAGTAACATTTCAGTTGTCATATCTACGGTCCTTAGGTATGGAAAGCATTGTATACTTGAACAGAGGACATGAATCTTCATTTTAAAGCGTACAAAACAATAAACATACGTAATACAGACACTGCAACAGACACGACGAGTATGCAGTGCTTCTTTCGATGAGTATAAGTAGGATAAATAGTTTTAAATGTTTTCCAAAAGATATAAAAAATTACGAAATGGTGCAGAGATCTGGTTTACAGATTAAAATTATTGAAGAGCCAGGGGAGACTACTCAGTGTATGTAATGATTGGAGTGGTGAAAATAGACCGCACTTCAAATCGAGGCTGCTCTTTAAAATGTTGTTTCGTTTTCAATTGTCGCACGCCACAAACGATTGCGAATCCGCGCTTGTTTTATTAAAAAGAATCACCACTCTCCTTGCGAAAGTGACCATTCTTTTTCTTCTTCTTTTTCATCATCTTTATTTCTTCCTTTTTCTATCTCTCTCTCTCTCACTCTCAATCCGTTGTTGTTGCTCTTGTCCTCCGTTTTCGTTGCTGTTGCCGTTCTGGAACCAATGATTCTTTGGTCCATTTTTTCTTTTTCCTTTTCATTCGCTCTCCTTCTCCCTCTTCTCCTCTTCCTTTTCCCTTCTTCTTATTTCTTTCTTTATTCTCATTTCCATCTTTTCTTCTTTTTGTTTTGTTTGAAGGAAAATCCTTCTTCTATTTCCTTTTCTTCTTTGTTCTCTTTTTTTCTGTCTTCATCTCAGTTTTTGCTTAGTCTTTTCTTTTTCTTTTCTTCTTCTTTGTATCGTTTCTTTTTTTCTGTTTCATTTTTTTCTTTTTCTTCTCCCCCCCTCCTTTTTAAAATGTTTTTTTAGCGATAGATGAGGATCATATGATAGTGAGTCCTGATGAAGATGATGCTGTGGGGTCCATTACGGCTTACAATCCGTGACAGGGCTGTCCTCCACGCTCCCTATCAAATTTATCCTGGCGTCAACCAGGCCTGGGAGAAACAGACACCTGCAGTGTTGGTCAGGAAATTAGAGCAACATTCGCAATACACATCCATAAAGTGGATGAAGCTCGACTGTGTAGTCCCAGTCTTCCCATTGAGTTCACAGCACACTCACTCTGGGTAGGAGCCAGTCTGGGCTGAAAAAAGTTTAAAACCCACAAGACCCTGATGGGATTCGAACCCATGACCTCCCAGCCACTAGTCCGCAATTCTAACCACTGATACGGGGGCTGGTCAAAAGATTTATATTCCATGTTATTTTCCTTTCAGCTTTAGTCTTTTATTGTTAGGCTAAACATTGTTTTTAAGACATTGATTTTTTTCTGGAAATAGAAACTACCGGTATGTCAGAAATATTTGTGTTGGCAGTGAAATTGTATTTTACTTTAGTCCCTTTTGTTATTTGTAGATAAAATGAGACCCGTTGTTGTTATGAATAAGGCTATTATCTGGCATAGAGAGTATTTTACTTTAGTCCCTTTTGTTATTTGTAAATAAAATGAGACCCGTTGTTATGAATAAGGCTATTATCTTAGAGTGTTCTTGAAGCACATGTATGTGCTATGTCTTATCATCCTGTCCTTTATCATGACATATTGAAGATGGCACCAACTTCAGGCATGCATGATGTTCAGTCTGTTCAGATGTAATATGTATGGATGTAAAAAAGAAAGACAGAAAAACAAAACTGTTGATATAGCTGGCATGTCGTGTGACAATGTAGCCTATATCAGTGTATGCATTGCAAGCTTCTTTTTTTTTTTGCTGTCCCACACTCCCACTTTGCTGTCCCACAAGCTTTTTTTGGTGCTGTCCCACAAGCTTTTTTTGGTGCTGTCCCACACTCTGGGCCGTACAGTGGCATTCCTCCCACACTGCTCATTCCGAATCCCAACTTGCACCCGCACCCTGGCTTTTCAGGTCGCAGAATCCGAAACTCGAAAGGGGAGCGAATCAGCTAGGCCTTTCTAATGGGTATGAGTTGATTCAAGTTCTTTTTTTTTCTGTCCCCAGGTGCTGCCTACTGCCAGTTTATGGACCTGCTTTTTCCAGGTGAGACAATAAAATAATATTCCCTCTGTATCACTGTTACTTAGTGCTGCAGCTTTGGGGATTGGTTGAGCTTTGAGGATCAGTCCCGACATTAATTGTTCTAAACTAAAATCCTCAGAACCAAAAAAAATAGGAATGTTTCATGGGCAAGGCGTTCGTGATTTCCTATATACAGTACCATATTTTATGGACTATAAGGCGCACCTGATTATAAGGCGCACCCTGATTTAGTTTGAGCAGTTTCTTACTATTCTGTTAGTCACATTATAAGGTGCAGGGCTCTCTCAGTCTGGGAAAAAGGTATCGCCTTAGTTATAGTCTGTAAAATATGGTAAACAAACTCCAGTTTTCCAGAATAGAATTAGAAGTTGCCTCTCTGCTATCTGAAGGTCGTAATTAGGTACAATGGACTAGCTCTTACAACATTGTGAGATGTTGCTGCTAAACCTTTACAGTTGAAACCCCAAAAAGCCTGGCATAAGTGATTGCAGTATTAGTTTGTATTCATTGGGCTGCTGACATTGGTATGTTTTGCTTTGTTGGCTTGATGTAGTGAGAGATACATTTTGAGTGTTCTGCCTTTGCTTACTGAGTCTGCGAATTCAAGCAACAAATGCACACACAAGATGAAAATTCCTCTCTGTCTCTTTCATTGTCTTTTTTTCTCTTTCTTTTCCTCCTGGTGTGTGTGTGTGTCTGTGTGTGTGTGCGTGCGCGTCTCAGGGCTCCCAATCGTCTCGCAAAACAAGGGATCCGAGGTACTCCTTCACTTACAGTATAGAGGGTCCTAGAGGCGGGATAGAGGGTCCCAGTGGCATTGCAAATGCTAAAAATAATTTTTCTAGTGCACCCCTGGGACCCCCAGCACATTCTTTTAGAGGATCCTTTAGAATTTTAGCACTTCATAGACCCCCAAATGGGGTCTCTGGGAGCCCTGGCGTCTTGATCTCTTTAACCTCTGTTTCCATCTCATTCAATCAGTCTGTCTCTGTTTTTGTCTGTCTCTCCCTGTTTCCTTTCTCTAAGTTACTTTCCTCTCCCACCCTGCCCTCTAATGCCCTTTCTCTCCATTGAGGTCTCTCTGTGCCTTGATCTCTGTCTGTCTGTCTTTTTTTTCCTTCTGAATCAAGCTGATCAGTTCAAAGCTACTGTAGATTTCTGCTTCACTGGTTTCTGTCCAGTCAAGTGTCAACTGTCTTGGGTAAGCTAGCATAAGGTCATGTGCAGGAGGGGGAGGAGGGGAGATTAATGGGTGGTCGTCTTGGACCTTTTGATTTGTGTGTGTGTGTTGTGCATGGGGGGGAGGGGGGGGGAGAGTATCCGCATGTGAGTGAGTCTGTGTGTGTGTGTGTGTGAAACTGAAAGGGAAAGTCTCACATTAAATTATTCATTAAAACGGATGTTGACGCTCATTGGCATTCCAGTTTCACTCTCTCTCTCTCTCTCTCTCTCTCTCTCTCTCTCTCTCTCTCTCTCTCTCTCTCTCTCTCTCTCTCTCTCTCTCTCTCTCTCAACTCTCTCTCTCTCTCTCTCTCTCTCTCTCTCTCTCTCTGTCTCTCACACACACACAGACTCTCCCTCCATCTCTCTCTCTCTCTCTCTAACTTTGTTGGATTGTAAAGCTAATGCATACTAGTGTGTAGATAAACCAGCACACAGTGATAATAGACATGATGCCAGTTGGTGTCCCCAAGCTGACATTGTATAATCTCAGTTAAAACACAGTGGATCAATGATGCCATTACTCACAGCTTGCTTCAACTCCCTTCTCACTAGGTAGGGTGATCTTGAGGTTATTGAACTCACCTTATATTATAAGCAAAAGTCACAACATCTGGCTTTTATTTTAAACAGCAGCGGATTTTCGTCACTTTTCTGCTGACCCAACGCTAGTCCTTATGGTTTTATGTTTGTGTCAGTTCTTTCAAGGAGGCGATTAAAGAGCTTGAATAGCTTTTATCATGTTTTTGATAATGCTCTGATGTTGGGGTTAATAGACTAAATGAGTGCTTTGTAATGGTCAACCTATGGCGATATTTTTTACGCCAGAGGGCAGTCAATGCACTAGGGGCTTATCACGCGATTTTCTTACTTGGGCGTAGTGAGAGAGTGAGTGATGGTAGGACCACTCACTGTCTCTCTCTCTTTCTTTATCCCCAAATAATAATATAGAGAGGATTAGCCCCACACGAGCATCATGCCCTCTGGCGTGAGAAAAATCGCACTAAGTCTCTCATTGTATTACGTGGTTTTCCATACCAAGACTTATGAATGTCTGTAACTGTCAGTCTAGGGGCATTGCACACACATTGCACACACACATCATTTATTCACACAGACACCCAATGTTGCACACACATTGCACACACGCATCACTTATTCACACAAACACACACACACCCCTATTTTTTCTCTCTCAGGGTTATGTTGTTTGAAGTGAATGAAATTCAACTCCAAATTGGAACATGCATGTGTTCAGAACTTCAAGTTCAAGCTTCATTAGCTACCCATATAGCAATATCATTTGTTTATCCAACTATACAAGATCATATAAACTACTGCATAGACACTACAGTGGAACCTCCCTTATAAGACCTTGAAAATAATCCAAAATGAGATCTTCTAAGGGAGGTCATTTTAATACTTACAAAGAAGGGCAATGTATCAGAGAAGTAGGTCTTATGTGGGAGGGAGTCTTATAATGGGAGGTCTTATAAGGGAGGTTCTACTGTATTTCAACGTTTTGTAGTGGCACACCACCTGAAGCTGATGTATCATGTCGAGTAGTGTTTCGGCAGTGTACACACAACACCCATGCTGGGTTTGATTTCCTCACTTGTAGTATTGAATTGATGCGTTTCTTTTCAGGGTCCATACCATTGAAGCGTGTGAAGTTTAACTGCAAGCTGGAGCACGAGAGCATTCAGAACTTCAAACTGCTTCAGAACACCTTCGGCAAGCTGGCAATAGACAAGGTTTGTGATCACTTGCATACTGTCTGCACTCCTGACGGGCCACAAAACACTTGCATCAAAACAATATTATTTTCCCTTTTTGTCCCATCTTCTGATGTAAGCGATTCGGATTGATATTTACTTTATGACATTTATCTACTCTCATTTGAAGAACACATTTCTGCTTGTGCAATGCTGGCCTCTTCTCTTTTTCTTTGGGGATGCTGGTTTGTATAATTTAACAGAAACAAAAAGAGAAATTAAAGAAGATTACATGTTTTCTTCAGGTTTAGACATAGGGAAGTGGTAGAAAAGACTTTATAATTATATAGAAAAACTGTCTTCAGCGATTGTTTTCCCCACAGCAAACCACTACAAAAGCAAAGTCAGAGGCAAAATTGTGGTCTAAGGGAGTGAAGCGAGTTTAGAAGTGACCAAGGTATTGTGTACACATAGATTTACTTCCCTTGAAGCAAATGCATCAAATTGACAGTTTCTGGACATATATGGCTGGAACTACTTGAATAAGTAAATCTGCTGTCCAGTATCCAGACATTCATTCTTACAAGGCGAGTGGGTTTATCTATGCCCTTACCCCATTCCCCTTTCTCCCTCTCCCTTTCTCCCTCCCCCCATTCCTCCTCCTCCCTGAAGCTTTTCCTGTTGTTTGATTAGCCATCCATTGCATGCATTATTCTTGGTGGTGTTGGTTCACACACCCTTGCTTTAATGCATGGTCTGTTTGATGATCAGCCGGTGTGTCACGGATGGGTGAGCCCATGTTTGCCGTTTGTTTTAGTCACCTCTGCTACAGAGATGGCTTATGCCTTTGCTTTTGTGAATGAAGGATTTTAATGACACTTTTAGTGGGTAAGGGTGTTATTCAAAGCTCGTTTGTTTTCGGTTTGAATGTGAAGCATTTAACTATTTTTTATTTTCAGTTAGCTTTGGAAGTAAATTTGAACTCAACTGTCAGTTAAGTAGTTTCGTTATATCAATCGGAACATCATCTTCTTCTTCGTCGATCACTTAGACAGTTTCCTGTCATTATGAGTGCAGATGCGTCAATCGTGCTGCTGTTAGGCGCCTAACTTACTTAAAATAAGAAATAGTGACAGCATGTCCGACTTGGGCTGGAGAAAATCTTTGTAAGAATTTCTAGAGCAAAGGCAGGAGAATGGACCAGTAAGACAGAAAAATAGTAGATGACAGTAAGCAAAGGGAAAAGGCAGAGTCAAAGAGACAGATTAGAGGAAGTTACAAGCATAGAACTTCCAGAAGGTGGGGGAATTATAGACCCCCAATATCCCCATGGGAGAAAGGGAGGTGCTGAACTCCACCTTTGTCTGATATTGTATGAA
>JAGGCT020000103.1:0-34291 GCA_017654935.2 Phymorhynchus buccinoides | reverse complement strand
TTTTATGTGTTATAAGTATACATCTCATTGATTAAGTAAATTATGCCTCAAAACTACACAACAATTGGGTGGGTGGTTTTAAAACAACAAAATTTTTTAAACATTCATAATGATGTCTTTCTTTCATATTTTGTACCTCCAAGTCATTCTTCGAAAAAGCAATTTTTTCCCTCCATCGTCTAGTTTTGTTTATTTAACAATTAATGGCCAATTATTCTAAATAAAACAATGCTGAACTAAGAGAGAGCATTTGCTGTAACAGGACATTAAGATAAAGATTATAAATTAAAGCCCCGTCGACAACAAAGGCCATCAGGGCTGTCCCACGTAAATCTTACCAGTATAAAAAGGGATAAAAACACAGGTAAAGCAAAATCTAAAAATTTTGTAAAATACTTCGTTTAAAAACATTAATCATCACAAACGTAGCAAGTAAAAAACATGACACGTTAGATATTTAAAAAACTGATTGAAATGTGGGACTATTTGCGCTTGCGGATAGACAAAATCTGACTGACGTTAGCAGGCAAAAGCACGCTACTGGTGTAATGAGAAATAGTAGTCCTATGAAATATCTACCCTTGCGTATGCGCATTAGAACATAAATTCTAAAGCGTCAGGCAATTTTCCCATTCACATGGGAGGGAAAGAGGGAGGGGGGGGCACAAATAAAATAACAATAATCGAAAATCGAATCGAACATCATTCCCATCCACTGAGCTGTTTTCAATGCAACAGGTCATACGAAAAAAGAGCTCCGCGGTTTTTGCACGTTTCCCAACGCTGCGACGGGCTGGCTGAACTGACTACTCAAGCGTCAAGTCAAAACCGGCCTACCTGCCGGCTGCCTTTTTTTTTTTTTTTTGATCAAGGATCAACTGATTTCCAGAAATAGGGAGGGAGGTGGACAAAGACAAAGAAGAGAAAAAGAAGAAAAGAAGCGCAGCTGCCTTCTACACACTACCAACGCCTCCAAATTGATACAAGGGACTCAACACCCTCCCAACTACGCCCTCGACTACTACTGAGCTGCAGGGACAGCGTCTGTGGCGGTGGGGACCCACCATTTCCAATTGGTACCCTGCCTGGGTGGGCTTTGTTCTTCCTGGGCTGTCTTGGTGGCATCCTGTCTGCTCTGCGGTACACCGGAGTGAGTCATTATAGCCTCCTCCTATCTAGACTGTAGGAAAACCAAGGAGTCACTGCTGACAACCAGGGGACACTGCCCCTTACCCCCAAAGTAAATTGAAATTTATTTTCTCCACTGCCCAGTTAATTAGAGATGTAGTCTTTGTTTTACTTAAGCTTTCTTTTAAGATTGATTAACTGCTTTGTTTGAAGCAGACATTTTTGATTCCGGGCTTGCATTTGACGTTACATGTTAGATCTGGTTTAAGTTTATCTTTATTTTAATTAGCTTAAATTGTATACCCCGACATGTCGCGCGCGAGTCCTGAGAAAAGGGATGACCCGAATCATCCCACCATTGATTCATCTTCAAGCTTGGACCTAGAGTCCTCTGAGACAGCCGAGTCTCCCGAGTCTCCTGTCTTTTCCGAGACCCCAAGAAAGAACAGGCCGCAAGAACTAGGAAATTCCACCATGTACTACTCCCCCGCGGGAAACCAAGAAGACAGACCTACTCCGATCCGAAAAAGGTCACGATCCCGACGGGGCTCTCACTCAACAGACGAGGAGACCCAACGCGACGGAAAACCCCCCCAAAACATGACAAACCGTTCAGAAGTCGAACACAATCAGAACCCCACTGAGGCACTGAAGCCACAAAGGGAGAACCCCAAAGCTAGATTACGTCTAGACTTAAATGAAAAAGACACCCCAAAAACAATTTCACCCATGCAATCCTCTCACGACTCCTCCACCCCGGTTCCCACCGATGGCCATCCCCCTGAGGAGATCGATCAGGAACAAATCTCATCCCAGGCCATTGATCAAATGGAAACAAATCAAGACGATGACATTCTGAGGATTTGGGGACCCAATCCGATCCCCCCTCAGCCCACCAACTCCAATAACAAATCTCCATCCCAAGCCCAAACAGTGGACCAACGGCCCACTAGTCCAAGACCAAAAAGCCAAAACCGCCCGCCAAGCAGAAGGCGTCCTAACAATGACCAACTCCCCCCAGAATTTCTTAAATTTCCGGTAAAAGTTCAGGACCTGCTTACCGGACAGGCCACTCTCCGAGGCCTCGGCCCCACCACATCCTATAAAATGTGGCAAAACACCATCGGACCCATTCAAAGCCAACGGGCATTACCCAATAACAGTTGGCTGATCGGCTGCCAGTCGGCCAAACAACAGAAAAATCTAGCCGCCATGACAGAAGTTGCCAACATAAACATAAAGTGCACTATCCCATCCGCCACAACCGAAGGAGTCATAAAGGGGATTCCCCTTTCCGAGAGCGTGCTTGACATGCTCCCCCATATACCAGAAGCTAAAAGCGCAATAAGACTCAAAAATCGCGACGGTTTCGACTCAAGAGCAATCAAGATTACCTTCACTTGTACCTATTTGCCTGACTTCATCAAAATTAACGCCGTTGAGTACAGGGTGCACACTTATGTCGCCCCTGTGCGTAAGTGTCAAAACTGTGCCCGACTTGGCCATACAGCCCAACACTGCCGCGCCATTAACAAGACCTGCGCCCGATGTGCCCAAGCAGGACACCTGGCCGCCGAGTGTCAGTCCGCCGAGCGCAAATGCGTCAACTGCTCCGGAGGTCACTCGGCGGCTTACGCCGGTTGTCCAGAATACAAACTACGGCTTCAAGCCAATAAACTCTGAGGCGAGACCTTCCTCCCCTACGCAGAGGCGATTAGGAGAGCAAGGCGGCCATCGACCAAAACTACAAACAAAAACAAAGCACACTCCCCCCCCCCCCCCCCTCTCCCATCGCCCTTCTGTAGATCCGTCTTGGAGGACTGGGAACGCCGATTGGCGTTCGGCGCCCAACAGCTACGCCAACGCGGTCAGACCCAGCCTTCCCACAAAACCAACCCCCGCCCCCCGCCGTAAACTAACTCAACCCAAACCAATCATCCTACAAAAAACTCCACTAGTCTCACCAGCCCCCCCAAAAAGCTACGCCCTCTCCAAGGGCAAGCCAACAAGCTTTCGGCGAAGAATCCCCTCCTATCAGGCTACCCAGTACAAACTCAGAGCCCAAGCCCTCAGGAATTCCCGAGCCAAAAGCCTAACAGAAAAAAAATTCCAAGAAATTGTTGAAGACCAAATAACTAAACAAACCAAAATAATGATGAAACAGCTAGACGACCATCTGACACAACTCGTGACAGCACTGACAAACAAACTGACAAACCACCTCCGCGACAATCCCCCCCCCTCCACAACCCCGCCCCCACCATCCAACTTGAACTCAACAACCTGGACGTTAGGGACAAATCCCCAGGTGAACAATTCATGACCCAAATGTTAATAGAAATAGCCAAAGCCAGAACCTCCACCAAACCACTAACGCTTGTAGAGGGACTTAAGTCCCTCTTACCACAATCTATGTTTCCTGAACCGTTTGATACATCCCCTTCTTCAAACTGCATGAGAATTGCTCAACTAATCTGTCGCCCCGACCAGGAACAAACAGAGGCTAAAAAACGCAGACAGTCCTCCCAGACCAAGAACAGATTAGTACTACCCCAGCCATGCACTTCGCTGCTGAGGGCACCTCACAGGTCCCAAGGGGCGTGCGGCCCCGGCCGGCGCCCCCCCAGCGGAAATCCCCCCCCCCCCCCCCCCCCCCCCGAACGAGCGGCATTCCCATGGACCCGTCCCCAGGTCTAGCCAACCATTATTCCATCTCCCCCCACCACCCCGAGACCCGGAAAGAGAGGTTTGTCACATCGCAGGGGTTCACAGATCCCCAATATTTCTTTTGGGGGATCCCCCCCCCCCCCCCGCCCCTCTTTCCTTCTATCGTCCCGCTCAACGGGGGCCAGTCCAAGCCCCCTCCCCCCTTTTCTCCGGGCTAAAAACTTCTCTCTACCATGTTCCTACACACTATCCATATCAACCCACTTACAACCCAACATGCCTCCCGCGGAAGGATCTCGCCTCGGAACTTAAAAATAATCCTACCCACCCGCGCGGACTGGCAGCCGACCATTTTAAATCAATTTTAATATAAACTATTTTATTAACTATAGATTAAAAACAACCCCCTTAAATATGGTTATAAATTTTACTAAAAATTTTAATTATAAAACACCACACAAAATTCACAAATAGTTCCTCTACCCAAAACAAACAATTAATACCCGGTATGCAGGTCAAAATAACAACTTTATTCTTACCCATACCTTTTTTCCTATTAAAACCCAGAATGTGACCACACCTCACACCAACCCTTTTTACATCATACGAACCTTACTAGATATCCAACACAGAAATAACAGGAAAAACACACAACTCACTACTGACCCCAGCCGCCATCTTAACCTACTTTTATTCCACTCACCTCGATCGCACTAGTATAGGCTCGCCGTCGTAGCCTATTTTTATTCTATAATCTCGGTTTTTTAACAATGTAAATATTTTACCGAGGATGAATTGGCTGTACAAAGGCATGTCGGGTGTAGATATATGTACATAATTGAAATTAACACACTAACTTTTATCACCCCACAGTAGTTTAGGGTAGACGGAATCCTGCGTTATAGTTAGGACACCTCCCCCTGTGGTTGTGGTTAAAAGGATAATTTCACATGTAAATAATAACTAAAGCAATAGCCGGGTGGACTAGACACCACACACAGACACCAAAGGTCAGGGGTTCGAACCTGGCCCAACATCTTTTTCTTTTTTTTTCCCCACAGCTACTCACAAACAAACTCACACCAACTCCTACAATATTTTATCGAATTACCTAAATGTTAATAACTAAATATGCTCTGTATATAGTTTTCTTTCTTTAATTTTAACAGACCTCACTGTTAAAATTTTTTATTAATAAAAAGTTCAATTTTAACTCGTGGTCCTGAAAATTTTAACTACAAATTAGGAAGATGCTCAGTGGATAATGATTTTATAGGTCGTAACATTTTATTAGATTTTAAAGGTCAGTTTGTCAAATGCGAGCCCGGTATCAACCAAAAGTTAAAGTAACGAGCTAATTTTATACCCCCCTTCCCCCCCATCCTTCCCCCTCCCCCTCCCCAAGTATCCCGAGCGCTGGTCTCCCTTTTTAAGGTTGAGAACCTCCGGGTGTCTACTCCCCCCCCCCCTCCCCCTCCCAAGTGGTCCGTGAGCCGACCTCCCACAGGAGGGGGCGGTCCCATTGTTGGGGGTGACGCGAGGATGTCTTGCGTATCCCCCCTTCAGTGGGCCTGCCCTCACTTGGTGTGCTGAGATCCTCCGAACCACTCCCCCTCCCCTCCCCCCTCCCGCCCCTCCCTCTTCTTATATCTCCAAGTAGAACCCTAATGCCCACATGGCCGAAAAGACCAAAGAGGGCGTAAAACATTATTCTCTCTCGAATCGAACATGTTTTAGAGAGAGAGAGAGAGAGAGAGGTAATAAGTCATGGCTTAAACAGGAAGTAGGCTAGCGTAAGCTGACGACTGGCTCAATGCGCATGCGCAAAAACTCGGAGTGCGCAAGCGCGAAATCGAAATGGGTAGACATATGAGGTAGAATATTCTCTTCAGACCACGCTTGCGCACTCCGCCCATTTGAGTTTTTTGCGCATGCGCATTGAGCCAATCGTCAGCTTACGCTACTTCCTGTTTAAGCCATGACTTATTCACCTCTTTCTCTTTCTCTCTGTAAACATGTTCAATTCAATTTTGATTATTGTTGTTTTATTTGTGCCCCCCCCCCCCCCCCCCCTCTCTTTCCCTCCCATGTGAATGGGAAAATTGCCTGACGCTTTATAATTTCGTATTAAAATGCGCATGCGCAAGGGTATATATTTCATAGGAATACTTATTTCTCATGACAAGGGAACTATTTAGTCACAGTAGTCGATGTCAACCATGTATGAAATGGGTCCCTTTGAAATCATCACACATAACTATCCTTCTACTATTCTCTTTTTACTATGTTCATCTATAATAAAAATTAGAAATCAAGAGGGAAAATTGCATATACAACTACAACGTTTTGATACTAACATTACAAACTCAAGCATTATTTTAGTAATCGAGTTGCTAACCTTTGGAATTTATTGACACCTACACTATTTTACGGACTACAACTTTAATACAAGGCGCACCTGATTAGAAGGCGCATCCCCCAAATCTTACACAAAATTTATATTTTTTTTCTTATATTTTCTTGCTCATTTTTTACTTTAATTTTAGTCATAAGGCTCAGGGTTCTTGGTCTGGAGAAAAAAGCATCGCCTTTCAGATTTACTGTTTTAGTCAGTAAAATACTGTATACAGCAACATTTAAAGGTGGACTCGGACGGATGAGTTTTTGCAAGAAACATGTGGCAGGGGGTCGCGCTAACGCATGTTTTTTGCGTATTTGACGCGTTTTAAAAATCGCTGATGCATTGTTACGGCTTTTACGCGTAATCCGTACGCAAAATGACGTCCGCTCAAAATCGCATCTGAGTCGTCTAGATGGTGAATCAGACTTTAGAAGTCCTACGGTCCCTACACGTATAGTGGTTCTGCTACACCAAACATTGGAACAGACTATAGAAAAGTGCCACTGCTTTCAGTACTGCTGTGATGTAGGCGCAGTGCAGTGTGGCGGGAAAATCACTGTAAGCGCATTGGGGTGATAACAGGGCTCGTGTCGACTTTGAGGATCGCCGTGATCGCCGAAAATGACTGGTTAGTGAATAAAAATGCATGTTTTTGTTGCTAGTCTTGTTTTCATTGTTTTTAGCTTAGATTTATCATTTTGTTCTTTGACGCGATTTTTTGCTTCCCTTACGCATTTTTTTGCCAACGTCCCGAAAGCAAAACGCGTTTTTAAAAACACTAGCGTGACCGCTGATGTGGAGATCACCAGAAAGACAGGCCTTTTCAAGGATCGGAACACTCATTTTGATCTGGTTTCCTATAAATTAAACCGTCAAAACGGCGATTTTTCCTTGGCGGATAGTAGCCATTTCGGATGCGGTGGGTGGAGGTCATTCATTGTGGTTGAAGCGTTTTCTTTTTTTGTAGTGCAGTAAAAAAAAAAAAAAAAAAGGAGCTATTTCCTTTGTTGTGAGCGAAACTCCTTTACATAAACTGCATAAAATTTTAAAAAAAAAAAAAATAAAAAGGCTTGTATTGCGAAAAGTTTGTGCAAACGATTTGGTCTAAACACAGGCGGCCATTAGAAAAGAGACGGCAAACGCCTTCTCTTTGGGTGAAATAATTTGACTTCCAGCACCTCCACCAAGGAGGAATCGCCTTTTTGACGGCTTGATTTCTAGGAAACCAGAGCAAAGTGAGTGTTGCGATCTCTGTAAAGGGTGTTTTCCTGGTGATCTCGACGTGTTTTTGGCAAAAACTCATCCGTCAGGGTGCCCCTTTAAGCTAAAGAGAGCACCAACAGTGAACACTTTCAAAAATCCCCTTCACAAGGATGAACATTTTTTAAGGCATGCATTATGCAAACAAGACTTAAATGAAGGAACATTGATAACTTAAAATATAAGCCATGAGGCTTTAAAGCTTGAGCCAGTCCCATACTACTACAACTAGATTTTGTTAAAGGGTCAATTGGATATTTTAGGAAGGTATCTCAAGTGTTCTGAACATTTTTAACATTTAAAAAAAAACCTGCCTCAGATGAAAATTTCGCAAGGTTTTGTAATGCCCATACCCCCACCACCCCCCCCCCCCCCCCCCCCCCCCCCCCCCCCCCCCCACACCTTTTTCTTTTTTGCTCCCATTCTACAGGAGTCCAGTTTGGTAATAACATCACCTTGAAGAAAGTCCAAGCCTCCTATTGGGCCACAATGGTCAATGATGTGAAAGAATATATGTAAGTAAATAAAATGGCCTTGTACCAGCAATAACAAAATAGACAAAATGCACATTTTCACCCGTGAATGTAACAGAAGATAATGTGATGACATTTCACTCTTGTCTCAGTGCTAGGCTGAGATGGGCATTGGTTCACTCGCTGGCACAGGATCACGAGGACAGCCGGGGCAACGGTTTCTAGTTTGCGAATGAATACCACCAATCTCCCCCCCCCCCCCCCCCTCCTTTTTTCCCCTCTACCAGATGATATAAGGCACCACAAATTAAAATAGTTCAATCACTGATATTTGTAGTGTTTCCAACCACTACAATCTGTTGTTTTTTTTACTCTCTTTTTTTGCAGCCACATCCCGGCTTGTTCAGGTCGCAGAATCCGAGACCAACACAGACCTGTTTATCCCCTACACAAGTCTTGAGTAGTCTGGATAGCTGAAATGAGTAGTTTTGGTGTGAAATGAGTAGTCCTCTTCATTAAACCATCAAACAATGTTCACTGAAAATGAGTAATTAGAGCATTGTTTTTCAATTTTGAAGAGTAGTAGAGGTCCAAATTGAGTAGAATACTACTCGAAAAGAGTAGAGTAAGCAGGTCTGGCAACAATTCAAGGGGAGCGAATCTATGTTATGCCATCAGGAGGCAACCAACCGAGGAGACACTGCACTGCTGCTGAGTCACTTCGGCCCCCTACTGACAACACTATTCTCTTAGTCGCGGAGCCAGCGTGAGTGAGGTCCTCCTCCGAGGGCGCCACCACGACCGTCCACCGACAGCTCCCCAGAACACACTGATCCCCATGACTTTGACCCGAACGCACCAAGGCATAGACTGGATCGGAAACCGAAACTGAGGTCACCATGAGAGCAGGGCATGCAAAGCCACAGAATTTGAGACATTTTTTTTCTTTTTAATGATTGATGGAAATGAGGCGGATGACTATGATGATGATGATGCTATGGAGTTCCGTATCAGTCTACTACAATCTTTTTGTAATGCATAATTTCGACTCCATCTTCTCCTCTAACCTCCTATCTTTCACCAATACTGAACTTCTTTTCTTTTTTGGTACTATCCCCAAATTGCAGCAGAATCGTGAACACAGTGAAGTTGGCTGCCTAACGGGAAGAACAAATGTAACATGTGAACAATCAAGTATTAATTATGTTTTTATTGCAATTTTGGGACCTCAACTGGAGCACTACGATTTGATATGAACAGTTTGCTTTATGATTTTGTTTGTATGGAGTAGATTGCAACATGTGAAAAGTGCCAGCGTCAGGAGCAGATTGTGCCAGCCACGCCAGAGCATTTTAACTGTCTGTCTATTTCGTTATCTCTCTCTCTTAACTTGCCCCCCTGGATCGTCCGACGGGGCTCTGCCCCTGTACCCCTGCCAGGGCCATTGGTCCCTGGACCCTGCCTTTCATTTTTTTTCATTTGGGAGAGTTGCACCCATGCCTGCGTGATTTATTAATATTGACTAACTTTTCTTTAACATGAATGTTTAATGGAAAATAAAAGTTTCTTCTGGTGTCATAGAGATCCCAACAATCAAGGAGAATGTGTTCGATTGAGACACGAGCGTCGCACGGCACACAGTAGGGAGGGTCTTCTCCCTTCAACAGAAACGCATGCGTAAAGTGTGAGTGTCCCGTGTGTAACCGACCTAAGACAGTTTCTTCCTTCCAGCCGCCAGCAGCCGGAGGAAGACGTTCCTTCAAGTTTGGACGTACAGAGTGGAGTTTATTATCCTCCAACAGGTTCCACTCCTCCTGCCACAGACTGAAAACGTGAGTTGTGACCTTTGATTTCATGTCGGAAGATGGAATGAGACATATGTCTGGACGGTCTTTCACGGCGTCCTTGGCCAGGCGGTCCAATGAATGTTTAATGGAAAATAAAAGCTTTTTGGTCAAACAAATATATTTTCAGATAAAAGCTAACATCCTTGCCACTCAAGAGAAGCCAAAGCTGCAGTATGCCAAGCGGATAAGGAAAGGTGTCAAGGTCTTCACTTTTGCTGTTGGAGATGAGGTGCTGAAGAGGGATTGCTACAATGTAGAAAGATAAGGTTAGCTATTGACTTACACTTCTTTACTTCCACAGTGTTTTTGCAAGCATGTGCCTGAGATACAATTGGTTTTAAAACTTAAGAATGTACAAATATTTGAAACTGGAAGTTTTCTTTCTTATATAATATACATATTTATGTATTTCTAAATGCCTCTTTCACTCATTTACAGGTGGGATTAAGATTAAGATTAAAATTATACCCCCCGTCGACAGCAAAGGCCATTTCAGGGCTGTCACCACGTTGCATCTCACCACGTATTAAAAAGTGCGTTACAGGTGGGAAGATGAATGCAAAATGGGATGGGCCCTATATTATTCACGAGCTGCATCCCAAGACAGCCATTTTGTCTAAAGTAGGAAAGGTCCACCGAAAGCAGACCAGTCTGCAGCACCTCAAGCCACATAGGTAATAACCTTAATTTGAGAAAGGCCATGGACAAAAAGGAAATGACTTAAAATCCTTTCATTGCGGAAAAATAATGGAGAAAATATATATTTATTATTATTATAAAGTATACGACTTGTTTGATTCAAGATGAGGAAATTATTTGAAGATATCTCCCTCCTGGTTATTCTAAAACTACAATTAGCATTACAGACTAGTGATGTCATAAGATAATATGACATAATTCTTCTCTTAGTGAACAGGCAAAGAAAGGCTAAATGTCTTTATGAATGTTTCAGGGTACGAGGCCAGCCATCATCTCCACTGACCAGCTGCCCCCCTGTCCCAGTATCTCCACTGACCACCTGTCCCAGCTCCTCGACTGACCACCTGTCCTGCCTCAGCTCCTCGACTGACCACCTGTCCTATCCTCCTGCCTCAGCTCCTCGACTGACCACTTGCCTCAGCTCCTCGACTCACCACCTGTCCTGCATCAGCTAAATTCAACACCTGTCCTACCTCAGCTTCTCAACTGACCACCTGTCCTGCCTCAGCTCGACTGACCTGTCCTCCTGCCTCAGCTCCTCAACTGACCACCTGTCCTGCCTCAGCTCCTCAACTGACCACCTGTCCCAGGTCCTCGACTGACCACCTGTCCTCCTGCCTCAGCTCCTCGACTGACCAACTGTCCCAGCTCCTCGACTGACCACCTGTCCTACCTCAGCTCCTCGACTGACCACCTGTCCTCCTGCCTCAGCTCCTCGACTGACCACCTGTCCTGCCTCAGCTCCTTGACTGACCACCTGTCCTCCTGCCTCACATTAAAAGATCAGGATGATTAAGGTTTCGAGCTGAAATGGCTTCCAATGCAGAAAGAGTCTGTGCAAATCAAAAACTTTTCCTCATCAGTCTCTCGGATCATTTTCAGAGCAAGGACAAGGGCAGTAAGTTCAACCGTGTATACAGAGCTTTCATTTGGTATATGTTTAGAAGAACTTAGTCCGGATGAAGGGATGTACGCAGCAGAGGCGACAACTTCTTCAGATTTGGAACCGGCAGTGAAAACCTTTTTATGGTTGGGAAGTTTGGAACACATTTCAAAAAACATTTGTTTGTAGGCTAAAGAACTGGTGGAGTTTTACCGGAAAGAGGCAAGGTCAAATTTGATTTCAGGGGACGATAGCGTCCATGGCGGCTTTTCTGGAAATTTGGAAGAGTCTGATATCACTCCAATGTCAATGTCTGCCTCTTCCAGGTGTGGGAGGACACGAATGCCCAGAGGTGGAATACAGGCAGGGTTATCCTCATACTTTTTCTGAAAGGGGGGATTCATGACACACTCGTACACAGGATTGTTTGGTTAAAAAAAGGAGTGAATGTGAAGCGTGTGTGATAGTAAAAATGACAAATGACATAAGCAGACACCCACGTGTGTGTGCAACTTCTCCTCTGGAGTTAGTACACACCGATCTTGCAGGCCCAATTACCCCACTCTCACATGAAGGTTTCAGGTATGCCATTACTTTCACAGGTGATTACACAGGTGCAATGTTCGTGTATTTCATGAAGAACAAAAGTGAAACTGTAGGGGAAAGTCAGGGAAGTCGGAACAGGCACCAAAGTTGAAACACTCCTCTCTAGAAGAAATGGGGGGCAAATATATCTCCCTGACACCTTTAGAACATAGAGTTATGTACCCTGAGTTGACGTCACACGTAAAAATGGCCAACAGCAAAGAGGCGCGAAAAAGGTGAAGATTGTCCGATTTTTTTGTTATAATTTTTTTTTATTTCCCTCTCTCATCCCTCCACTCCACAGTTCCTTCTTTCTCTCCCACAACCACACACATAGATCAACGCATGTCATCAATTACCATAATAATCCTAGTACCGTATTAATAATAATAAACATATGATAAAGCAAAAAAAACAATTGTTGTTTGCATTTGAATCAAATAAATATGATTTTGAAACTATCGTAGTTTTTTGTGTACTTTTCTGTGACTAAGATTGTGTTGAGCAAGTGACTAGCGAGTGGGTATCTGAATGAATGAGATATATATACACACCGTTCCTCCCAGACCACAAGGCGATGCTCCTTTTCTGACGGATTTTTGTGTACTTTTTTCTAAGGAGGGTGCTTAAAAAACCCTTTTGGAATTGTGGAATGTATGTTTTGTGCTTTAATAATGCTTTGATACTGAAAGAGCCGCCATTGAAGAACGAAATGGACTATAATTTAAGACTATAACTCTAATTTTCTGAGAGGAACAATGGCAAAAGTGAAGCAAGGATTGATTGAATGATTGATGTTTATAGCCCCGTCGACTGCTACGGCCATGTCAGGGCTGTCCTTGGCCAGGCGGTCCAATGAATGTTTAATGGAAAATAAAAGCTTTTTTGTAAAACAAATATATTTTCAGGTAAAAGCTAACATCCTTGCCGCCCAAGAGAAGCAAAAATGTACATAAAGGTACATGAGTCGCAAGCGACAGTTGCTAGGCAACAGTTGCTAGGCAATAATACATATTACGTATTGATTACGTAACTCATTTTGTCACTATATTGCTTAGTAACGATGACGTGGGACGCATGTGCGCTAATACTTTGCAGCGCGTCATGAACCATCCCACTTCACTTTGTGGCCAGATTTTGATAAGAGTAGTCGCAAAAAGAGTATGGCTAGAGACCCAAGTGGAGCTAACTGGGCGTTTACGCTCAACAACTATACTGCGGAGGAGGAAGAGAGCCTTGTGGACTTTGCCAATGGGCCGAAGATTAAGTACATGGTGTTTGGACACGAAACAGCAGGCGACAATCAAACACCGCTTCTTCAAGGATATTTCCAGGCCAATGGAAGACTACACTTCAGAAGTCTTAAGAAATGGCTTTCACCAAGAATCCACCTGGAGATTGCGAAAGGAAAGCCATCGGAGAACCGAACATATTGCACGAAGGAAGACGAGGATAACTACGTGGAGATCGGAGACATCGCCGATACAATCGTGCAAGGTCAGAGAACTGATATTACCAAACTCATTGCCGCAATTAGAAACAAGGCTACAGAGGCTAGCCTTATCGACGAATACGGAATGGAATACCTCACAAAAAAGAGACTTCTCAAAGACGCCATTGCCGACATCGACAATGAGGAGTGTAATAAGAGAATGCGAATTGAGATGGCAGCATCAAAGCTTCGTCCATGGCAGAAGGAAGCCAAGAACAGATTGGCTGAACAAGACACAAGACAAGTATTGTTCCTTGTAGATGAAGAGGGCAACACAGGGAAAACATTCCTCGCAAAGCACATGGTTTTCCACGAGCAAGCCTTCTACACAAACAGCACGGCGTACACAGACGTTATCTACGCCTACAAGGGACAACAGACAGTAATCTTCAATCTGTGCAGAGATAGTGTGGACAAAATGAATTATGCGACAATCGAAACAATGAATAACGGAATAGCCTTCTCAAAGAAATACCAGAGTACTAAAGGCAAACCAGCGGAGAACCGCACCTACTGCACACAGGAAGACGAGGACAACTATGTTGAAGTCGGAGACATTGCCGATACCATCATACAAGGCCAATGAACAGACATCACCAAGCTCGTTGACGCTATCAGAAGTAAGGCTACTGAAGCTAGTCTCATCGATGAGTACGGCATGGAATATTTGACCAAGAAACGGCTCCTCAAGGACGCCATTTCTGACATTGATAACGAGGAGTGCAACAAGCGAATGCGCATTGAAATGGCATCGTCCAAGTTGCGACCATGGCAGAAAGAGGCTAAACAAAGACTCTCCGAACAAGACAAGTCCTGTTTCTAGTCGATGAGGAAGGCAACACAGGAAAAACATTCCTGGCCAAGCACTTGGTATTTCATGACCAAGCATTCTACACCAACAGTACTGCCTACACCGATGTAATCTACGCATACAAAGGACAGCAAACTGTCATCTTCGACCTCTGCAGAGACAGTGTAGACAAGATGAACTATGCTACTATTGAAACTATGAAGAACGGCATCGCCTTCTCCAAGAAGTACCAGAGTACTATGCGTATCTTCATGCCTGCTCACGTGATAGTTTTAATGAACAAGGAGCCTGACATGTCCAAGCTATCACAAGATCGCTACGACATCATCACGCCAGATCAACTGACGGCCAATGTGGACATGCGAGCACAGCAGAAAGAAGCAAGAAAGCGACAAGTGTGGACGCCCCCCCAATCTCCCCCCTATCACCCTTTGCAGACAACTCCCAAGAGTGCCACAGCCAGATGTCTGCGACAGAATTGATGCAGTGGGTGCAAGATGCGTTTGAAAGTGAAATGATTTAATTGTGTTCCGAAACCGTTCAAGATACGTTCAAGTGTTAAAGTTGTGTTACGTTTTAAGGCTCTAAATGGGCCGCTTTATTCAACTCCTAATGGGCTGTATGTCGTTAAACATATACACTCATATGGATGGATAAACTGAAACACTGATCTCTTTCTCAACTTCAAGTTGCTTCAGTTCTGACTCAAGGTGTGATTTCCGTTTGAGGGCTTCAAGTTCCACTTTCTGTGTCGCGAGTTTTATGGCTGCATCGGACCTCATGCTGGCTAGTTTTTCCTTCGATGATGCGGAAGAAACTTGGGTTTCGTTTGAACTTGAAGCAGATGACCTTGTTGTTCTCTCCCATAAGAAACAAAAAATATTCCTTGAATAAGCACAACACAAAGAAATGGTGTATCATCTCTTCACTTTCAGTACACACAGGTCAAACAAACTAAATGTCTTTGTCTTCAACAAAAAACTCAATTGTCGTAAAAATGATGTTCTTAGCTCAGTCTCATTCACACACAATCGTTCCACATGTGTCATACACGAATAACCAAAACAAATTTAATAACAAGGAATTCCCATGATTTATGCCAGTGATTTAGTTTTTACATCATCATTTTTGTATGTACACTGTCATAAATCCTGGTAATTGGTGGGAGTGTAAAAGCCATCCGGGACAGAAATGGATGTTGTGAAGATGGGGATTGTTTGGTATAGTACATGGACGCCGAGGGTCGGGTCTAGCGTTTGATGGGTAACCAGTACAACAAGGGAAGGCATCCCGATCTAGTGGAGCAGTAATGTGTTGGATTTTAAACATTTGTTTCGTATAATGTAATACTATTATAACGGACGGATTGCAGAAGTGCGTGTGAGGGCGTTAGTTTGTTTGACCTGTGTGTACTGAAAGTGAAGAGATGATACACCATTTCTTTGTGTTGTGCTTATTCAAGGAATATTTTTTTGTTTCTTATGGGAGAAAACAAACACAAAACAAGTTATTACCTTTGTTTTATTTTATTTTTTCTTTCAACAAATCACACACAAATGTAAGTTAAGTTAGACTTGAATGGGTTTTGCCTTTTTCTTTCTTTCAGTTTGACGGTGAGATGATTAAAGTCAATAACAACATCTCAGCAGTGCTTCTTATGGCTGTATGGCATGAATGGCATTGACAGATATGAACATTTTGCTTTATGATTTTGTTTGTATGGATTACAGATTGCAACATGTGACAAGTGCCAGCGTCAGGAGCAGATTGCGACAGCCACGTCAGAGCATTTTAACTGTCTATTTCGTTATCTCTCTGTCTTCACTTGCCCCCCTGGATCGTCCGACGGGGCTCTGCCCCTGCACTCTTCCGGGGCCATGTGTCCCTGGACCCTGACTTTCATGTTTTTTTCATTTGGGGGAGTTTGATTTGATTTGATTTGATCTTTATAGCCCCGTCGACTGCTACGGCCATGTCAGGGCTGTCACCACGTCAAAATTTGAGCACATAAGATCACAGTTTAAAATCCAACCACGTGATATCACAGTTAAAAATACAATTAAAAACGTAAAGATTTGAAACAAAAGTTAAAAAAAGGGATTAAAATGTTGTCGTATATAAAAATCTTACACAGATAAAAGCTTACAACCGATGTTTCAAAACTTAACACGACTTTTGATACCTTATGAAAAATATTCCCTTCTTTTAAAAAACCTAAAAATCATGTCTGGCGGCACATCACGGAACAACACCTTCATTGATTCTGCCGTGCAGTATTTTCTTCTGGTGTCATAGAGGTCCCAACAATCAAGGAGAATGTGTTCGATTGAGACACGAGCGTCGCACGGCACACAGTAGGGAGGGTCTTCTCCCTTCAACAAAAACGCATGCGTAAAGTGTGAGTGTCCCATGTGTAACCGACCTAAGACAGTTTCTTCCTTCCAGCCGCCAGCAGCCGGAGGAAGACGTTCCTTCAAGTTTGGACGTACAGAGTGGAGTTTATTATCCTCCAACAGGTTCCACTCCTCCTGCCACAGACTGAAAACGCGAGTTGTGACCTTTGATTTCATGTCGGAAGATGGAATGAGACATATGTCTGGACGGTCTTTCACGGCGTCCTTGGCCAGGCGGTCCAATGAATGTTTAATGGAAAATAAAAGCTTTTTTGTAAAACAAATATATTTTCAGGTAAAAGCTAACATCCTTGCCGCCCAAGAGAAGCAAAAATGTACCATAAAGGTACATGAGTCGCAAGCGACAGTTGCTAGGCAACAGTTGCTAGGCAATAATACATATTACGTATTGATTACGTAACTCATTTTGTCACTATATTGCTTAGTAACGATGACGTGGGACGCATGTGCGCTAATACTTTGCAGCGCGTCATGAACTGTCCCACTTCACTTTGTGGCCAGATTTTGATAAGAGTAGTCGCAAAAAGAGTATGGCTAGAGACCCAAGTGGAGCTAACTGGGCGTTTACGCTCAACAACTATACTGCGGAGGAGGAAGAGAGCCTTGTGGACTTTGCCAATGGGCCAAAGATTAAGTACATGGTGTTTGGACACGAAACAGCAGGCGACAATCAAACACCGCATCTTCAAGGATATTTCCAGGCCAATGGAAGACTACACTTCAGAAGTCTTAAGAAATGGCTTTCACCAAGAATCCACCTGGAGATTGCGAAAGGAAAGCCATCGGAGAACCGAACATATTGCACGAAGGAAGACGAGGATAACTACGTGGAGATCGGAGACATCGCCGATACAATCGTGCAAGGTCAGAGAACTGATATTACCAAACTCATTGCCGCAATTAGAAACAAGGCTACAGAGGCTAGCCTTATCGACGAATACGGAATGGAATACCTCACAAAAAAGAGACTTCTCAAAGACGCCATTGCCGACATCGACAATGAGGAGTGTAATAAGAGAATGCGAATTGAGATGGCAGCATCAAAGCTTCGTCCATGGCAGAAGGAAGCCAAGAACAGATTGGCTGAACAAGACACAAGACAAGTATTGTTCCTTGTAGATGAAGAGGGCAACACAGGGAAAACATTCCTCGCAAAGCACATGGTTTTCCACGAGCAAGCCTTCTACACAAACAGCACGGCGTACACAGACGTTATCTACGCCTACAAGGGACAACAGACAGTAATCTTCAATCTGTGCAGAGATAGTGTGGACAAAATGAATTATGCGACAATCGAAACAATGAATAACGGAATAGCCTTCTCAAAGAAATACCAGAGTACTAAAGGCAAACCAGCGGAGAACCGCACCTACTGCACACAGGAAGACGAGGACAACTATGTTGAAGTCGGAGACATTGCCGATACCATCATACAAGGCCAATGAACAGACATCACCAAGCTCGTTGACGCTATCAGAAGTAAGGCTACTGAAGCTAGTCTCATCGATGAGTACGGCATGGAATATTTGACCAAGAAACGGCTCCTCAAGGACGCCATTTCTGACATTGATAACGAGGAGTGCAACAAGCGAATGCGCATTGAAATGGCATCGTCCAAGTTGCGACCATGGCAGAAAGAGGCTAAACAAAGACTCTCCGAACAAGACAAGTCCTGTTTCTAGTCGACGAGGAAGGCAACACAGGAAAAACATTCCTGGCCAAGCACTTGGTATTTCATGACCAAGCATTCTACACCAACAGTACTGCCTACACCGATGTAATCTACGCATACAAAGGACAGCAAACTGTCATCTTCGACCTCTGCAGAGACAGTGTAGACAAGATGAACTATGCTACTATTGAAACTATGAAGAACGGCATCGCCTTCTCCAAGAAGTACCAGAGTACTATGCGTATCTTCATGCCTGCTCACGTGATAGTTTTAATGAACAAGGAGCCTGACATGTCCAAGCTATCACAAGATCGCTACGACATCATCACGCCAGATCAACTGACGGCCAATGTGGACATGCGAGCACAGCAGAAAGAAGCAAGAAAGCGACAAGTGTGGACGCCCCCCCAATCTCCCCCCTATCACCCTTTGCAGACAACTCCCAAGAGTGCCACAGCCAGATGTCTGCGACAGAATTGATGCAGTGGGTGCAAGATGCGTTTGAAAGTGAAATGATTTAATTGTGTTCCGAAACCGTTCAAGATACGTTCAAGTGTTAAAGTTGTGTTACGTTTTAAGGCTCTAAATGGGCCGCTTTATTCAACTCCTAATGGGCTGTATGTCGTTAAACATATACACTCATATGGATGGATAAACTGAAACACTGATCTCTTTCTCAACTTCAAGTTGCTTCAGTTCTGACTCAAGGTGTGATTTCCGTTTGAGGGCTTCAAGTTCCACTTTCTGTGTCGCGAGTTTTATGGCTGCATCGGACCTCATGCTGGCTAGTTTTTCCTTCGATGATGCGGAAGAAACTTGGGTTTCGTTTGAACTTGAAGCAGATGACCTTGTTGTTCTCTCCCATAAGAAACAAAAAATATTCCTTGAATAAGCACAACACAAAGAAATGGTGTATCATCTCTTCACTTTCAGTACACACAGGTCAAACAAACTAAATGTCTTTGTCTTCAACAAAAAACTCAATTGTCGTAAAAATGATGTTCTTAGCTCAGTCTCATTCACACACAATCGTTCCACATGTGTCATACACGAATAACCAAAACAAATTTAATAACAAGGAATTCCCATGATTTATGCCAGTGATTTAGTTTTTACATCATCATTTTTGTATGTACACTGTCATAAATCCTGGTAATTGGTGGGAGTGTAAAAGCCATCCGGGACAGAAATGGATGTTGTGAAGATGGGGATTGTTTGGTATAGTACATGGACGCCGAGGGTCGGGTCTAGCGTTTGATGGGTAACCAGGACAACAAGGGAAGGCATCCCGATCTAGTGGAGCAGTAATGTGTTAGATTTTAAACATTTGTTTCGTATAATGTAATACTATTATAACGGACGGATTGCAGAAGTGCGTGTGAGGGCGTTAGTTTGTTTGACCTGTGTGTACTGAAAGTGAAGAGATGATACACCATTTCTTTGTGTTGTGCTTATTCAAGGAATATTTTTTTGTTTCTTATGGGAGAAAACAAACACAAAACAAGTTATTACCTTTGTTTTATTTTATTTTTTCTTTCAACAAATCACACACAAATGTAAGTTAAGTTAGACTTGAATGGGTTTTGCCTTTTTCTTTCTTTCAGTTTGACGGTGAGATGATTAAAGTCAATAACAACATCTCAGCAGTGCTTCTTATGGCTGTATGGCATGAATGGCATTGACAGATATGAACATTTTGCTTTATGATTTTGTTTGTACGGATTACAGATTGCAACATGTGACAAGTGCCAGCATCAGGAGCAGATTGCGACAGCCACGTCAGAGCATTTTAACTGTCTATTTCGTTATCTCTCTGTCTTCACTTGCCCCCCTGGATCGTCCGACGGGGCTCTGCCCCTGCACCCTTCCGGGGCCATGGGTCCCTGGACCCTGCGTTTCATGGTTTTTTCATTTGGGGGAGTTTGATTTGATTTGATTTGATGTTGTTTATAGCCCAGTCGACTGCTACGGCCATTTCAGGGCTGTCACCACGTCAAAATTTGAGCACAATCCGACCACGTGATATGACAGTTAAAAATATAAAATTAAAAACGTAAAGATTTGAAACAAAAGTTAACAAAAGGATTAAAATTTAGTCGTGTATAAAAACCTTACACAGTTAAAAGCTTACAACCGATGTTTCAAAACTAAACACGACTTTTTATATCTTATGAAAAATATTCGCTTCTTTTAAAAAACTGAAAATCATGTCTGGCAACAACACCTTCATTGATTCTGCCGTGTAGTATTTTCTTCTGGTGTCATAGAGATCCCAACAATCAAGCAGAGTGTGTTCGATAGAGACACGAGCGTCGCACGGCACACAGTAGGGAGGGTCTTCTCCCTTCAACAGAAACACATGCGTAAAGTGTGAGTGTCCCGTGTGTAACCGACCTAAGACAGTTTCTTCCTTCCTGCCGCCAGCAGCCGGAGGAAGACGTTCCTTCAAGTTTGGACGTACAGAGTGGAGTTTGTCTCTTAGTGACTCATAACGCCCTTCATCGCCTAACTTCCGCCCCTGCCGAAATCTCATACCGCCCCTAGCCACCTGTAGTTGGGTACGCCATTTTGGTAACCCAAGTTGTGAAGGAAGACTCTCCTATGTGTGAAACAATGAATGGTACTAAAAATAGAAAGGTCAGAGCTGCAGGCAAGGTCGGGTTTTTTTGCTGCAAAGTGATTGGGTTAGCCAAATAAAGACAGTTTTCAGACACACAAAGAAGTGTGGAAAATTCCTTTTCAAAGATGGCGGCTATCGACGCCACGTGCGACAGTGACCCTGAATTTGAAGCGATTTTGGAGTCTATTCGCGAAAATCCGGAGACTGAAGGCTATGGAGACTTAGAAGACATCGATGGAAGTGACATTAGTGTGTCTAGTGTGCATACCAGCGATCTTTCTGATTGGGATGACAATAATGGTGGCGGACTTCTGCAGTGTTTGTGTGCTGTAGTACTTACCTGGTTGTGACGACATGAACAGTTTCGCGTTTTCTTCCTCTGTTGTGTTGATTACATTTTTTCATCATTTTGACAAACAATCTTAGTGTTCAGACTGTAAAATAATTGTAGTTTGAAAGTGTTGAGAGAGAAACCCTTCTATTTTCCTTCTGAGTCACTAAGAGTAAGAGTTAATATCCTCCAGCAGGTTCCACTCCTCCTGCCACAGACTGAAAACGTGAGTTGTGACCTTTGATTTCATGTCAGAAGATGGAATGAGACATATGTCTGCACAGTCTTTCACGGCGTCCTTGGCCAGGCGGTCCAATGAATGTTTAATGGAAAATAAAAGCTTTTTTGTAAAACAAATATATTTTCAGGTAAAAGCTAACATCCTTGCCGCCCAAGAGAAGCAAAAGCTGCAGTATGCCAAGCGGATAAGGAAAGGTGTCAAGGTCTTCACTTTTGCTGTTGGAGATGAGGTGCTGAAGAGGGATTGCTACAATGTAGAAAGATAAGGTAATCTATTGACTTACACTTCTTTACTTCCGCAGTGTTTTTGCAAGCATGTGCCGGAGATACAATTGGTTTTAAAACTTAAGAATGTACAAATATTTCAAACTGGAAAAGTTTCCTTTCTTATATAATATACACATTTATGTATTTCTAAATGCCTCTTTCACTCATTTACAGGTGGGATTAAGATTAAGATTAAAATTATATCCCCGTCGACAGCAAAGGCCATTTCAGGGATGTCACCACGTTACATCTCTCCACGTATTAAAAAGGGATTTACAGGTGTGAAGATGAATGCAAAATGGGATGGGCCCTATATTATTCACGAGCTGCATCCCAAGACGGCCATTTTGTCTAAAGAAGGAAAGGTCCACCGAAAGCAGACCAGTCTGCAGCACCTCAAGCCACATAGGTAATAACCTTAATTTGAGAAAGGCCATGGACAAAAAGGAAATGACTTAAAATCCTTTCATTGTGGAAAAATAATGGAGAAAATATATTTCTTCTTATTATAAAGTATACGACTTGTTTGATTCAAGATGAGGAAATTATTTGAAGATATCTCCCTCTTGCTTATTCTAAAACTACAATTAGCATTACAGACTAGTGATGTCATAAGTTATGACACAATTCTTCTCTTAGTGAACAGGCAAAGAAAGGCTAAATGTCTTTATGAATGTTTCAGGGTACGAGGCCAGCCATCATCTCCACTGACCAGCTGCCCCCCTGTCCCAGTATCTCCACTGACCACCTGTCCTACTGTCCAAGCTCCTCAACTGACCACCTGTCCTGCCTCTGTCCTATCCTCCTGCCTCAGCTCCTCGACTGACCACTTGCCTCAGCTCCTCGACTCACCACCTGTCCTGCCTCAGCTCAACTCACCACCTGTCCTACCTCAGCTCCTCAACTGACCACCTGTCCTGTCTCAGCTCCTCGACTGACCACCTGTCCTCCTGCCTCAGCTCCTCGACTGACCACCTGTCCTGCCTCAGCTCCTCGACTGACCACCTGTCCCAGGTCCTCGACTGACCACCTGTCCTCCTGCCTCAGCTCCTCGACTGACCACCTGTCCCACCTCCTCGACTGACCACCTGTCCTACCACAGCTCCTCGAATGACCACCTGTCCTCCTGCCTCAGCTCCTTGACTGACCACCTGTCCTCCTGCCTCAGATTAAAAGATCAGGATGATTAATTACGGTTTCGAGCCGAAATGGCTTCCAATGCAGAAAAATTTAGTCGTGTATAAAAACCTTACACAGTTAAAAGCTTACAATTGATGTTTTAAAAGTAAACACGACTTTGTATACCTTATCAAAAATATTAACTTCTTTTAAAAAACCTAAAAATCATGTCTGGCGGCACATCACGGAACAACACCTTCATTGATTCTGCCGTGCAGTATTTTCTTCTGGTGTCATAGAGGTCCCAACAATCAAGGAGAATGTGTTTGATTGAGACACGAGCGTCGCACGGCACACAGTAGGGAGGGTCTTCTCCCTTCAACAGAAACGCATGCGTAAAGTGTGCGAGTGTCCCGTGTGTAACCGACCTAAGACAGTTTCTTCCTTCCAGCCGCCAGCAGCCGGAGGAAGACGTTCCTTCAAGTTTGGACGTACAGAGTGGAGTTTATTATCCTCCAACAGGTTCCACTCCTCCTGCCACAGACTGAAAACGTGAGTTGTGACCTTTGATTTCATGTCAGAAGATAGAATGAGACATATGTCTGGACAGTCTTTCACGGCGTCCTTGGCCAGGCTGTCCAATGAATGCTTAATGGAAAATAAAAGCTTTTTTGTAAAACAAATACATTTTCAGGTAAAAGCTAACATCCTTGCCGCTCAAGAGAAGCCAAAGCTTCAGTATGCCAAGCGGATAAGGAAAGGTGTCAAGGTCTTCACTTTTGCTGTTGGAGATGAGGTGCTGAAGAGGGATTGCTACAATGTAGAAAGATAAGGTAATCTATTGACTTACACTTCTTTACTTCCACAGTGTTTTTGCAAGCATGTGCCTGAGATACAATTGGTTTTAAAACTTAAGAATGTACAAATATTTGAAACTGGAAAAGTTTCCTTTCTTATATAATATACACATTTATGTATTTCTAAATGCCTCTTTCACTCATTTACAGGTGGGATTAAGATTAAGATTAAAATTATAGCCACGTCGACAGCAAAGGCCATTTCAGGGCTGTCACCACGTTACATCTCACCACGTTACATCTCACCACGTATTAAAAAGGGATTTACAGGTGGGAAGATGAATGCAAAATGGGATGGGCCCTATATTATTCACGAGCTGCATCCCAAGACAGCCATTTTGTCTAAAGAAGGAAAGGTTCACCGAAAGCAGACCAGTCTGCAGCACCTCAAGCCACATAGGTAATAACCTTAATTTGAGAAAGGCCATGGACAAAAAGGAAATGACTTAAAATCCTTTCATTGCGGAAAAATAATGGAGAAAATATATATTTATTATTATTATAAAGTATACGACTTGTTTGATTCAAGATGAGGAAATTATTTGAAGATATTTCCCTCTTGCTTATTCTAAAACTACAATTAGCATTACAGACTAGTGATGTCATAAGTTATGACACAATTCTTCTCTTAGTGAACAGGCAAAGAAAGGCTAAATGTCTTTATGAATGTTTCAGGGTACGAGGCCAGCCATCATCTCCACTGACCAGCTGCCCCCCTGTCCCAGTATCTCCACTGACCACCTGTCCCACTGTCCAAGCTCCTCAACTGACCACCTGTCCTGCCTCTGTCCTATCCTCCTGCCTCAGCTCCTCGACTGACCACTTGCCTCAGCTCCTCGACTCACCACCTGTCCTGCCTCAGCTCAACTCACCACCTGTCCTACCTCAGCTCCTCAACTGACCACCTGTCCTGCCTCAGCTCCTCGACTGACCACCTGTCCTGCCTCAGCTCCTCGACTGACCACCTGTCCCAGGTCCTCGACTGACCACCTGTCCTCCTGCCTCAGCTCCTCGACTGACCACCTGTCCCACCTCCTCGACTGACCACCTGTCCTACCACAGCTCCTCGAATGACCACCTGTCCTCCTGTCCCAGCTCCTCGACTGACCACCTGTCCTCCTGCCTCAGATTAAAAGATCAGGATGAGTAAGGTTTCGAGCCGAAATGGCTTCCAATGCAGAAAAATTTAGTCGTGTATAAAAACCTTACACAGTTAAAAGCTTACAATTGATGTTTTAAAAGTAAACACGACTTTGTATACCTTATCAAAAATATTCACATCTTTTAAAAAAACCTAAAAATCATGTCTGGCGGCACATCACGGAACAACACCTTCATTGATTCTGCCGTGCAGTATTTTCTTCTGGTGTCATAGAGGTCCCAACAATCAAGGAGAATGTGTTTGATAGAGGACAAGAGCGTCACACGGCACACAGTAGGGAGGGTCTTCTCCCTTCAACAGAAACGCATGCGTAAAGTGTGAGTGTCCCGTGTGTAACCGACCCAAGACAGAAGACAGTTCCTTCCTTCCGGCCGCCAGCAGCCGGAGGAAGACGTTCCTTCAAGCTTGGACGTACAGAGCGGAGTTTATTATCCTCCAGCAGGTTCCACTCCTCCTGCCACAGACTGAAAACGTGAGTTGTGACCTTTGATTTCATGTCAGAAGATGGAATGAGACATATGTCTGGACAGTCTTTCACGGCGTCCTTGGCCAGGCGGTCCAATGAATGTTTAATGGAAAATAAAAGCTTTTTTGTAAAACAAATATATTTTCAGGTAAAAGCTAACATCCTTGCCGCTCAAGAGAAGCCAAAGCTGCAGTATGCCAAGCGGATAAGGAAAGGTGTCAAGGTCTTCACTTTTGCTGTTGTAGATGAGGTGCTGAAGAGGGATTGTCACAATGTAGAAAGATAAGGTTACCTACTGACTTACACTTCTTTACTTCCACAGTGTTTTTGCAAGCATGTGCCTGAAATACAATTGGTTTTAAAACTTAAGAATGTACAAATATTTGAAACTGGAAGAGTTTCCTTTCTTATATAATATACACATTTATGTCATTTACAGGTGGGATTAAGATTAAGATTAAAATTGGACTTCCGGTTCCACTCGAAGTCGAGTGGCCGCATGCTTTTGTTTTCCTGATTCAATCCGTGCAATCAACGTTCAACCCAAAACTTCAAGTGTCTTTTTCGTGTGTGCTGTGTGAGAGTAGAATAATTGGTTTCGTTTCTCGTGTTTAGTTTAGGTAAATAGGCCCAGAAAGTTGATAATCCTGATCCAGTTTTACACCATGTGCTGGGGTGCCAGACCGCACCGCCGGCAGCATGGCGGAAGCACAAGCGATTGCTGAGCCTGTGTTTCTAGTCAACAAAACCCTGCCAGCGGCAGACCAAGCGCCCTATACTGTCGCAGAACTGTGCGAGAATGCCGAGAAATCTACTGGTAGAGGAAGTGTGGAGGGTGCCCAAATAGTTGGTGGACTTTGGCGAGTGTATGCCAAGACAACAGCCGCTCGGGTCGCCCTCCTCACCAAAGGAATAACACTTAGGGGGGTTCAAATCCAACCACAGGACTCGAACCCTTTCACCATCAAAGACAGAGAAGGAAATGAAAGGGAAGTACCCTCAGTAAAATTGATTATTGGGGATCTTTCTTTCTCCGCCCCTGCAGATGCAGTAGCGGAGACATTGACCAAATTGGGTGTGACACTACGTTCCCACATCATGGACGAGAAGGACAGAAAACCAAACGGTCAGCTTACGCCATGGAAAACGGGACGGAGGTTTGTGTACATCGAACCTCCGTCAAAACCTCTCCCCAAAACGGTACAGATCGGGGTGTGTACTGCCACTCTGTACCACAAAGGGCAGAACACTCCCACGTGTTCGCGCTGCCTGGAAACTGGACATCACATCAGTGGCTGCAGCAGTGAAACAACGCGCTGCCGTGCCTGCTACACGTTTGGCCACAAACGTGGGGATCCCCAGTGCTCCCTTGCTCCACACTCTCCCCTCGCCCATCCATCCCAACCTCCTACCCCTTCCTCTCCGCCTCCTCACCCACCACCCCCACCACCCACCCCATCCCCTACAGCCAAGCAAGCTGAAGATAAGAAAGACAAGGGACAAGATTCATCACAACAGCGTAAACAAGGAACGCTGAAGGAGTTCGCCTCAAGCCAGCAGCACAGGTCGACCATGCCCACAAAAGGCAAGCGGAGCAGGTCCCTGTCTGCCCAGCGCAGTCCCAATGTTTCAGTGAAAAAAGCACCAAGAAACAACGCAACGCGTGACTGCGGAGAAGAACCAGCAGCACAACAAAAAGAAAGGGAAGAACCAGCTGATACCGGAACCTAGCTCTCCCCCTCTCCCCACCACACCCTCTTCCCTTACGAATGTAGCATGAACACGGACTAAAACGAGTTTCGATTGCCGACTATGACTCTACGAAATAAGCGGATAAGGAAAGGTGTCAAGGTCTTCACTTTTGCTGTTGGAGATGAGGTGCTGAAGAGGGATTGCTACAATGTAGAAAGATAAGGTTACCTATTGACTTACACTTCTTTACTTCCACAGTGTTTTTGCAAGCATGTGCCGGAGATACAATTGGTTTTAAAACTTAAGAATGTACAAATATTTCAAACTGGAAAAGTTTCCTTTCTTATATAATATACACATTTATTGTATTTCTAAATGCCTCTTTCACTCATTTACAGGTGGGATTAAGATTAAGATTAAAATTATAGCCCCGTCGACAGCAAAGGACATTTCAGGGCTGTCACCATGTTGCATCGTACCACGTTACATCTCACCACGCATTAAAAAGGGCGTTACAGGTGGGAAGATGAATGCAAAATGGGATGGGCCCTATATTATTCACGAGCTGCATCCCAAGAATTTTGTCTAAAGAAGGAAAGGTCCACTGAAAGCAGACCAGTCTGCAGCACCTCAAGCCACATAGGTAATAACCTTAATTTGAGAAAGGCCATGGACAAAAAGGAAATGACTTAAAATCCTTTCATTGCGGAAAAATAATGGAGAAAATATATTTCTTATTATTATAAAGTATACGACTTGTTTGATTCAAGATGAGGAAATTATTTGAAGATATCTCCTTGGTTATTCTAAAACTACAATTAGCATTACAGACTAGTGATGTCATAAGTTATGACACAATTCTTCTCTTAGTGAACAGGCAAAGAAAGGCTAAATGTCTTTATGAATGTTTCAGGGTACGAGGCCAGCCATCATCTCCACTGACCAGCTGCCCCCCTGTCCCAGTATCTCCACTGACCACCTGCCCCACTGTACCAGCTCCTCGACTGACCACCTGTCCTGCCTCAGCTCCTCAATTGACCACCTGTCCTATCCTCCTGCCTCAGCTCCTCGACTGACCACTTGCCTCAGCTCCTCGACTCACCTCATGCATGCGTAAAGTGTGAGTGTCCCGTTTGTAACCGACACAAGACAGTTTCTTCCTTCCGGCCGCCAGCAGCCGGAGGAAGATGTTCCTTCAAGTTTGGAAGTACAGAGTGGAGTTAATTATCCTCCAAGTGTGTTAAGGTAAGTTGGAACAGACATGTTTGGTAAGTCTTACCTGCACACGCTGTTCCAACTTTGTTGCTACCTATCTTGGATGTTATTTGTTCTTTTTTCAAAGGTTTTCACAATATTGTTTTTAGAATATTAGGAACTGTCCAATCTCGCTCTCTCTCTCTCTCTCTGAGTGTGTAAGTTTGTGTTTGTGTGTGTGAGCATGTTTATGCTCATGTAGTATGTGTACGTGTGTTGTGTGTGTGTGTGTGCGTGCGTGTGTGTGTTGTGTGTATGTGGTGTGTGTGTCTTGTCATTTTATTTCTTTTTTATGATTTTGTTCCCAGATCTCAATGGTCTTCCAGCGACATGGATGCTGCAATCAAACTTGTGACAAATGGTGACATGGGACTGCGAGAGGCATCAAGGACCTTCAGTATTCCTACCACCACTCTCCATACCACCACTCTGAGCGCCGAATGAGGTTTTTTTTTTTTTTTTTTTTTTTATTTTTTTTAGTGAGACCGCTAATGATGTTGTTTATAGCCCTGTCGATTGCTACGGCCATGTCAGGGCTGTCACCAAGTCAAAAATTTGAGCACATAAGATCACAGTTTAAAAAATCCGACCCACTCCCTAATACAGTCGACACACCCTCATGAATGTCCTCTGATTTCACGACCTCCCTCTTTGTACGATCTGACATAAGAATGAAGATCGTTTTTCTTTCTAAACTTGCCCTCCTCATTTACGACTCCCTCCTCTAACCGTTTTTTTTGGCGAACATAAATCTTGTTGATTTACGACCCGATTGCAACACATTCTGACAATTATCACATCGCAAAAAAAAAACGATTGATATTATCATTCTTAGGCACTCAGTTTGAGCAGACGCACAGCTGGTCTGGGTACCACTGCGTTAGTCAAATCTCCCGGTTAAAAAACGAACCGTTCTCATCCCGAAATTGAAGAATTGATATCAGCGGAGATCACCGATCTGACCACTAAATGTCCACAACTTTTATGCAAAAAAAAACCCCCCAAAAAAAATGTGTCATCACTGAGCAGTGTTTTTATGATCAAAGTTTGAACTGAAAACAGTTCCGCGATAGTGTCGATCTTTACGAACTCTCGTGAACACGTAGGCCTAAATGCGAAGTCACTCCCAAGTTTGAAACTAGCGTGATCGGTCCACACACCATAAGTTGGGAACTCAGGAATGGTCTCACCTTTGCAAAAAATAAGTTGAAAAGCAGCTCCTTTCCGTTGTCAAACTGATAAATCAGCGGTAGTGCGTGCACTGAAACACTCACTAATGCAAAAAACACACAAATCCGATAAATGAAAGCAGGCTGGCACATTAGCGTTGCCGTGATTTGTATTTGCGGTTATGGGCGGCGCCATTTTGTCAGCGAGTTGTGTATGCGCCGAGGTAAAAGTTCACTTTCGTTTGTGGAAGAGCTGTGATGAAAAGAACTGCACCCAGAGCCGTTCCCTAAAATGGCACAAAAATTAGGTTTGTCTGTTGTTATGCGTAGTTTGTGTTTGTGTGGAGTGCAACACGGGACGCTGAGCACACTTTCTGTTTTATCCCGTTTTTCGCTCGGTTTTTCGTATATTAGCTAGACCGCAATGTTCATTCAGAAAATGACGGAGAAAAGCATGTTTTTAGTTTAGTGTTTTATGCATGTGCTGTGCGTCATATACGGTGTAGCCAGTGGAGTCACTGAGTGCATTGTTTTGGTCACCTCATGATTTAAGGACCCCCTCTTTTAGGACCGAATTTTCCCGGATTTTTTGCAGGTCTAAAAGAGGGGGTCGACTGTTATTACATTTTTGTCCAAGTTGCGTTCAGAGTAACACCGACGTCAAAGGGAGGACCTCGAGTGATATCGAGGAATAGGTGCCCAGACCAAAAGGCTATGCCCGCCAATGAATTTTATGGCCTGAAACGATCGTGTGTGGTGGTAGAACGACACGCCAGTTTTTCCTAGACAACCAAGGACGGTTGGGGAAGGGAAAGGTAGTATATTCTACTCCCCTTCACGTTTCCAAGTCAGAGATGGGTGAAGACGCACAGAAAAGGAGCTAGATTATCTAAGAGCTAGATTAAGTATTTAAAATTATAGCCCCGTCGACAGCAAAGGCCAGTCAAGAAGGCTGCCACCCCACCCCCCCCCCAACGTTACATCTGATTACCGAGAGGGAAGTGGAGAGATTGAAGAAAGAGAGAAATACATTTAAGCCATGGTCGGTATAGTTTTCCGTGATGATGAAATTATTCATTTGATGCAGTTTGCAGCTGGTGCGATCTCAGTCTCTGCCCCTACAGCCTAAAGCAAAATTTGATTGGAGAAGGTGTATGTCATTATAAATACGTTTTCATTTCAGTTGTTTTTATTTGTTTTTCTCCCATGTACACTAATCTTGATGTTGTGCTCTGTTATTCCATGTTGTGGCAGCCAATACTATGTAATTGAAAAATGTCGGAGTAGTCAGTACCTTGTATAAGCTCTAAGCTTGTTGTGCTCTACTCATTTAAATATGTTGCTGCCTGTATGTGCTTCATTTGAATAACATCTTGTTTAAAACAAGAGGAGTGAGGAAGGATGTCGATGAAATTTAAAGGAGGGTGAAAGTGAGGGATCTCAGGAATCAAGAAAGCTCAAGAATGAGTGGAGGGGGAATGCGTGATGTGAGAGAGGTGAGGAAGGAGTCCGGGTTAATGAATGTCAGAATTCAGAGAGGAACGGAAGGGCTTAAGCGGACGGTTATGCCATATGAAGAAAGGGAGAAAGAGTTTTCAAGTAAAAATGGGAAGAAAATGAGCTCTGAACAGGCTGAATTGTGAGAGAGAAAAAAGAAAGCATGTAGAGATCAGGAGCGAAAAGAGGGGTAAAAATGGTATGGTGGAGAGCGGCCAGGAGGAGGCGGGACGAGAGGAGGACGAATGCAAGAATTGGGGAGGGATGAAGCAGAGGGACTGAGGAGGGCAATAGAAGGAGAGAGGAAAGAGGGGCAAGACGTAGAGGATGAACTGAGTAGAAACGATGAGTCGCGAAGAAAACTGAGGAGATGACCAATACATATCAAGATGAGAGGTCGGGGAGGAATAGAATAGTAAGTGAGCAAGAGGGGGGACAAAAGAGAAGGATGAAACGGTATCCGAGAAGGGAGAGTAGAAATGGGAGGGACGGGGTGAAAAAAGCGAGAGCGCAGAAGGATGAAGAGGGGATTGAAAGGCCTGGCAGAGGCAAGATGGAGAGAGAGAGGAAGATGAGAGCTACTGCGAGAGGAGAATTGATGCGAGAACGGAGAAGGCGCGAGGGATAGATTAGTGAGGTCGACCCAAGCGAGACTTGTATGATGGAGGACAGAGGCGGAAAGCATTTCGGGACAGCGAAAGGCACCTCAGGCATTAACCATTCACGCTTGCTACGAGTGCGCTCGTAGTGGAAACCCAAAAATCACTAGCCTGGCTACGAGCGTGAATCGTATGTGCAACTGGTCACAGAAATATGCATCTAACTGGGATACAAACCGTTGTATACGTCCCGTCTTTATGATGTTTTAAAAAAAGATTTATATTTCCCTTTCACTGACCAGTCACTGGGCTAAATTGACTTATGCAAATAGCGAGTCAAGAGGCTCAATCTCATTATCATTTTCAGATGGGAAGCATCAACCAAGTTCGTCTACGAAGGGTCTGTTTAAAGCGATATACTGCTTGGAAAGTGCTTCAAGATACTTTGAATGATCAAGACAGTGTGCTGACGAAGACTTGGGGGGTCAATCAGACACTAGGACGAGGAGGAGACGATTTCAATCAGCACCATCCACTTTTGGCTGAGATAGGTGGTGGATGAGGACGAAGATCTTTGTCGTACCACGCGAAGCAGTTGGAGAAAGAGCACTGCCCTGCCAGCCCAGTGAAGAAGAAGCCGCTTGTCAATGAGAGCCCCCACGTGCCCCCATCACACGAGCACTGATCCCCCCATCCTGTGACCCATGAGGGGACGGGTGCGTGGATGTGGAGGGGCTGGAACTAGGGACGAAGGCAAAACATCCAAGGGGGCCTAGGGCGTGGGCATGGGGCCACCGTGGTCTGACAAACAAACTGATCCAACAATGTTGAGAAGCTAGATAAGCAGACGCACAGGCCCCCAACTCTACTGTCAATTCAGGCAGTCATGGCATCAAAGGTCCCTGAGAAAGTGGACAAACTGTGGGCTGGAAATGAAGAAGGAGAAGACTGTGTCAATGCTCAGTCAGTCATTACTGGGACTTTTTTTTTTTGATGAATGATACCCCATCTGGCGCACACAGCAGTTTTGGCAGGCACACCCCAATACTCCTCAATTTCCGAGAGCCAACAAGCGGCGAGGATGTTGATGCAGCAGAGATGAGAGAATTCCTTGGCCTGATTTTGCTGATGGGCATTGTGCGCCTCCCAACATTGAACCGTATTCGGCAAAAAAGGTGCATTCTACAGATCAGTCTTTCAGTGTGCTGTCATGAGAGAACCGTTTCCCGGTAGAAGGTGCTTTTTAATATTTATTCTTTTTTTGTTTGCTACCCTCCTCTTTCATATTTCCGCTATTCTTGTCATTCATACTAAAAGCACAGAAGGCAACACACCACGCACACACACGTCTAATATATATAGGAGTGTATGGTAGTGGTGTGGTGTGTGTGTGTGTGTGTGTGCTGGTGTGTGTGTGTGGTCCGCAGAGCTACGCGACGTTGTGTGTGAGTGTGCATGGTGTGTGTGTTGTGTGTGTGTGCTGCCACGTGCGTGACACACGTGTTTGTGTCGCTGAGATACGTGTATGTGTGTGCATCATGTGTATGTGGGCCACACCCACACACCACATATGTGTTGAAGAATGTCTTGTGTCATGTTGTATGTAGTGTGTGTGGTTTGTGTGTTTTTTGTGTCTATGAATGCGTGCATGCTGCGAGTGTCCTGATTGTGTGCACACATGATGGTCTCAGATGTGCGTGGCAAGCGTAACGTGGTTGCGTGTGTGTGTGTGTGTGTGTGTGTGTTTGTGTGTGATGGTTGACATGGGTTGGGCATGTCGGTGTGTGCATGTGCTCGGCAGGCATATAATATGTATGTGTGATACACACTGTCGTGTATAGTATGTAGGGGCGGGGGGGTTCACACTCTGTATATGAATGCGTGTATCGCAACGACGTGGTTGGCATGTGTGTGGGTGTGAGTAACATGCATCTGTGTGTGGTGTGGTCGCTACATGCGTGTGTGTGTGGTGTGTGCTTCCTCCCGGGGCGTGTTCGTTCGTCTTAGTTTAACGTTCTGTTCACCCACAAGTATATTAGACAAAACGAATATAAAAAATAATACATAAATAAAAATTAATAATATAAAAAATTAAAAAAAATTAAAAATAAAAAAAGTATTGAAGTTGAGAGTGTGTGTGTAGTGCGTGGATGGTAGTATTATAGTGTTTTCCCTACACATCTATTCATACAAAATTCTAACTGAGTGCTATCAAAATTACATTAACAAGATATATAAGATGGGAGGAAGTGGGGGGGACATTCATACAGTAACATTTCAAAAACTGACTAATGTAACATGAAGAGTAAACAAGGTGTCTTAATTTATGAATGGCTAAAACACCAAAAAATATAATACCATTAAACCAACAATTAAGTGTATGTGAACTCAAAGAAAAATACCAACAGGACTTATGTGGGATTTCTGAAAAAACGTTTTACGGCGATTACGCTGTTTTAAGCATTTTTTCTCCATGGCCCGACCCTGCGGTTGATGGTTCAGCACTTCCATCAGTTTTGTTGATTGTTCCTTAATTCTAGGACAATATAGGAGCCAATGACCCACACATAGAATATTTGATTTCCCAACCACCGCACGCCACAGTTAACGTCTTTTAGAAAAATTGTTTTAACAGCACTTTTTAAAACGCGAAAGTTTAAGCACATCCAAGATATCGCTTTGTCGT
>JAGGCT020001038.1:0-45841 GCA_017654935.2 Phymorhynchus buccinoides | reverse complement strand
CCACCCCTCTACTCTTCTCGCTCCATCCCCTCCCCCCGTCTCTCCCTCACCCTCTCCCACTGTGACCATCTACCCCCTTTCTCCAAACCCACCTTTCTCTTCCGCAGTAATACAATGAACTAAAATGAATAAAAAATATACGTACACATGCCTAATAAAAGATAACAGAATGAAAAATTAGTTAGACTAAAAGCTATATATAAAAAAAGCAAAAAACACCGAAAGACTGACATTATAAAACACAACTACTTTATTAAATAAACAACTTCCAAAAGCCACTAGGACAACTCCGGACGGCATCCGCACGGCTCCGGACGGCATCCGGACGGTTCCGGACGGCTCCACTGAGACGGCTCCGGACGGCAAATAGCAGGACCCTGTGTGTGTGTCTCTGTGTCTGTGTGTGTGTGTGTAGTGTGTGTGTGTGTGTGTGTGTGTGTGTGTGTGTGTGTGTGTGTGTGTGTGTGTGTGTGTGTGTGTGTGTGTGTGTGTGTGTGTGTGTGTGTGTCAAATCGTCAATGACCTCTTACTTGCTTCTGATGCTGGTCAAATCTCTCTTTTGACACTTCTTGATCTCTCTGCTGCCTTTGATACCATAGACCACTCCATTCTTCTGTCTCGTCTTGAACATACTTTTGGAATTAAGGGCCCTGCTCTTTCTTGGTTTTCCTCTTACCTTTCTGATCGTTTTCAATCAGTTCTGGTCAATGGTCGTCAGTCTGAACAGGTTAGGCTTTCTTGTGGAGTCCCCCAGGGGTCTGTGCTTGGTCCTGTCTTGTTTACTTTGTATACGTCACCTCTTGCCAATGTCATCGATCAGCACAACATGAAACATCACTTCTATGCAGATGACTCACAACTCCAAAACAGTACAACCCCTGAAGATCTAGATTCCATTCTTACAGAAAGTAACAACTGCTATATTGATATTCAAAATTGGATGGTTCAAAATAAACTTAAATTAAATGGTGAAAAAACCGAAGCAATGCTTGTAGGGACAAAAAACAAACTAGCCTCTGTTTCCATAGAGTCAATCCAACTGGGTAACAATATCATTCCCCTCTCAGACTCAGTCAAAAACTTAGGTGTCACTTTGGACAATACTCTTTCCATGCAGAGTTTCCTGACTCAGACCTGTCAGTCCTGCTACTATCAAATTCGTTGCATTGGCTATATTCGTAAATACCTCTCAGATGAAGCCACAGCAAAGCTTGTTATTCTCTCATCCTATCTCCCTTATCCTATTGACTACTGTAATGCTCTCCTTTCTGGCCTATCAGTCTCTTCTCTATCTTGTCTCCAGCGTATTCAAAACACAGCTGCTCGTCTTGTCCTTAGGAAGAAAAAGTTCGATCATGTTAGCCCTCTTCTGCGTTCTTTGCACTGGCTTCCTGTCGCAGACAGAATTGAGTATAAATTAAACACACTTTGCTATAAATCTATTAATCATCGCATATTCTATGCAATTGTGGCGGTGTAGCCGATGAGGTTTAACCGAGGCGTGGTTACCGCTACACCTATCTGTATTGTTAAAAAAATCGGGACTTTACTGGAGTTGCACGCCTCCGGGCATTGCCTCCAGCATTGTTCCCACCATCTTTGTATTTACAAATGTCCCATATGTGTCTGTTCCAGACCGAGAGGACGTAAAGCACCATTTTTCATTCATAAATCTATTAATAAAGCTGCTCCATCTTACCTCTGTGACAATATTTCCATCTATACGCCAGCTCGCACTTTACGTTCAGTTTCTGACCCTCTTTCTCTCCAGATCCCTAGGTATAAGCTTTCAACTGTTGGTCGGCGCTCTTTTGCTGTCTCAGGACCGACCTCCTGGAACAAACTTCCGCTCTCCCTCCGTCAGCGACCGACTCTCTCTGCTTTCAAAGTTAACCTCAAAACCCACCTGTTCCCCCGTCATTAAAGCTCCTCTCTCTTTATCTTCTCTCTCTTGCCATTAGGTCTGTTTCTGCTATAGTCCATTTATGTTATCTGTGTGTGTTCGCGTTGTATTGCGTTTGTGTTTGAATGCGCTTTGAATGCTAACGTGTGTGTGCGCTTTGATTTGATTTCTATCAAGATTCAGCGCCGTATAAATACTGTATGTTGATGTTGTTGTTGTTGTTGTTGTTGTTGTGTGTGTGTGTGTGTGTGTGTGTGTGTGTGTGTGTGTGTGTGTGTGTGTGTGTGTGTGTGTGTGTGTGTGTGTGTGTGTGTGTGTGTGTTTCTTTCTGTAAAAATATGAGCATTTACATCTGCCACAACTCAAAGTAAAACTTGAGGGTAAATGAAAAGATTTTCCCGTTCCTCCTTAGCTTTTGTTTGTTGAAAAAAAAAGAGTGTTTTTTGAAACTCAAATGATTCCATACACCATTTGGACGCGGAGTACCACGAGAACTTTCGAGAATAAAATTGAACTTCCGGTAAATCGTCGGCTCTACTCGCACACAAGGCATAGGCCCACACACTTGTCTTGTATTTTTGACCTTCGTGAAGTGGCTTGGGAAACCACTCACTTTTTAATACCAACTGAAATTGTTCCCAGACCCTGCAATGTCGTCGAAATTGGACACCCGGGTGATTCAAGTCACCAACGTGGCCCCTTCAACAACAAAAGAGCAACTGAAAACTCTGTTCCAGTTCATCGGCCGTATCCGAGAAATCAAAGTTTTCCCTCCCGAGTAAGTCTTTAGTACGACTTCCCACCCCCACCCCCACTCCGCCCTTAAGCATGGATCTGTGCCATGTGACGATGTGTTTGTTTATTACTAAAGCCATGGATATATATCATGGGAAGAAAGGGTCCCTGACTGGCTGGGTCATGTAGCATAGGGTGGCGATTATCTACCTATTCTCTCCCCCCCCCCCCCCCCCCCCCCCCCCCCCCCCCCCCCCCCCCCCCCCCCCCCCTCTCTCTTCTTCTCTTCACTCTCTATCTATAGATTAGAGCCGATGTATTCCTCGCATATTTTCCGTAGATCCCCTTGAATTTACAGTGACACTGACAGAATAATCAGCTAATGACTGTGGTTGCTTGAACTTGAAGGGAGGAAGGGAGACCCACTTTTTGTCTGGATTTTTTTTTTTTTTTTTTTTGGGGGGGGGGGGGTAGTTCGGGTAGGGCTTGGGGGTAGGGGTGGTTGTTTGATATTAAATGATAATTAAAAAAAAAAAAGTGAGCATATGATTATGAGTGGGAGTTTTGTATATATTTAAATGTTATCATTTACTGATTTAGAATTCTTCCGTGGCTTTATTGTCAGTGTGTTGGTTGTGGTCACTCACTGCGAAGAAGAGGAAGAAGAATTTTGTGTATAGGTTGGATGGGTGGTATTCACATTTCTGCCCGTGAGGGGAGATAATCTGTTGACCGAGAAAGCAATTGGCTACGCTCTTTTCTGTCATAAATTATTAGCAGATGACGGACACCTCCATCGCAGCAGGCCCCACCAGTGCAGCATCATCAGCGCCAGGCGGCTCACCACCAGGGCCTCCAATCCAAGATTTCTAGGTAGTAGGGGCCATAGATCAAAGTAGTGGGAAATTAAGGGCGGAGCTGTGCCGGACAGTGTTCATTCCCGGTGATCGCTACGCTAGCCGGAGTGGTCCAGCCTAAAGGTCTATGTCCTCGAGAAAAAAACCTAGGGCAGACTGTCTTAACATCCAGACTGTAGATCTATGTAACATTTATTTTAAATATTATATATACTAGCGCAACGCCTAGTACCCATAACGCCAAGTACCCATAACGCTGAGTACCCGTTTCGCCGGGTATAGTCACTGTCCCTGGTCATCTACCTTCCAAATTTGAAGGCAATCCGTCCAGAAATACCGGAGATACGGGCGCCGAGAGGCTGGTTGATACGCGTTTCGTGCATTTGCCAAACCGTGCAAATGACACGCCCGCCTTGGTTGCCGTTGCCATCGCCACGTTAGGGCTGATAGCAAATTTGAAGCGATTCGGTCGAAAAACGGCGGAGTTATAAGGCCCGTTCTGTGTTTCACACGGACGGACGGACGGACAGTTGCCTTTTAATATAATGATCAGTGTTTCCCATAGGGGTGAAATGTGAGTCCCAGGGACTCCCTGTGCACAATTTTAAGAGTCCTTTTCATATTTTTAAGAGTCCCCTAAGTATATATACTTAGGGGACTCTTATGATAAAAAATGCTTTAACAATTTTTAAGCAAATACATGCTAAACACACATGCTACATGCACAGTGAACACACAGGCAAACACATGTGCATAACCCCTGGAAATGGAATAGGCTGACTACCTAGAGAGAGAGAGAGGGGGGGGGGGGGAGACAAACAGATCGAGATATGGACAGAGACAGGCAGACAGACACACAAGCGTACACACACACTTGCATATGCAGTAGCTTATGTTTTTGAGATGATGCCATTCACATCAGGGCTCCCCATTCTGTGCGTCTGTGCGTCAAATGTGCGTGGTGCGTGACAGACGCATTAAAACTTCGTACTGGGGGTGAAACGACGCACTATAATTACTACTCGAGGGTTTGAGACGCACTATAAATCTGGGGAGCGCTTGTACTTCGGTTACAAGTTCAATGACCTTTGAGTTTGACACATCCCGCAAAAGAGAGAGAGAGAGAGAGAGAGAGAGAGAGAGAGAGAGAGAGAGAGAGAATTAAAGTGTGTGTGTGTGTGTGTGTGTGTGTGTGTGTGTGCTATTGAATGTTCAACATAAATTGTCATGCCTTGCTTGAAATTTTATAATTTTGTTGTTTCATCCTCAATGCCTCAAAAGAGGGCAAAGGATTAAAGTTCTTGATTCTTGAATTATGTGTGTGAGTGTGGCTGTGTGTGACTGTGTTGGTAACATTTGTGTGTCGGAAATGCCAGGCATGTAATGCTTCATACTGCCTGTGCATACAATACGTTACATTTTTTTGACAGTACCCACATGTCCTTATGCTTATTTTGTTTTGATTTTTCACCCTCCATAAGTTCACCCTGGGGGTGAAGAGACCCTCTATAGCTGCTTCCTGGGGGTGAAAATACCCTCTATGGTCAAAGACAATGGGGAGCCCTGCACATCTCTAAAAGAACGGCTTGATGCTGCTGCTTTTTCCTCTGTCGAACTTGCAAAAACCGTTCAGATTTGCCATTTGGTCAACGAAGAAATCAGACCTAAAACTTGAAGCACTTCACTCTCGCGAACAAGCATTCAGATGTAAACAAAGATCATTTTGGAATGACCGGACATGTGTCTGCTTTAGAAAGGAAAAACCCGGATGGTCAGAAACAAGACTGACAACCAGGAAAAACCAAAGCAAACAGACTGACCGCTGTGGCACGAAGCGAAAATCGGGTTTGAAGTTTTTATATGGAAAAGTTGGGGTGGCTTGACCTAATTCCAACGATCCTACAAGTTGCAGACAATGTCTGAGTCTGAGCGAGTCCGAAACCAGCAAACATATTCTTCTGCCCCTTTCCTACTCGTGGCTTCTTTTGGGGAGGCATGGCTGGTTTTAAACACGAATTGTTGTCAAAAGGCCGAGAACGATCTTGTTTAGCACTAGAAGACTAGGTCACGCTGGAACTTTATTTGGTCTTCAAAAAGTTGGATCGGAAAAGCTTTACCGAATGTGCAATGCCGCCATTTCTTCGTTTCGGCGTTTGTTTCGCCAGATACAACTTTTTAGTTCTGATGATGGTCCGAGGCTGCGGAAGAACTAAGTTTAGCAGACGACAGAATCCGTGAAGTTGTTGACTGCTTTGACGAAAAATCAATCGGTCAGATGACCGCAGGCGCCTGCCTGCTAAAACTATCGGTCAAAATCGAAGAATGAACCCTGCTGTCTCGGTCTGTTGAAAAAAGTGTGCATCCCATGGGACGCCCAGAGCTGAAATCAAAGACTCCCTCTGTGATTTTTGTGCTTCAGGGACGCACAGATGTGCGTTATGGGAAACACTGATGATAACGGTCAACTCTCAATGCACTCTCCCATTCCACTGAGTAAATAACTAAATAGCCTTTTATAGGCTCCTTCAATGTAGAACAACCAGAACCAGAACCAGAATCGTTCTTCATGGGCAGAAATGAACATTACCATTGGATGTGCAGCATTTTACACAACAGGCGAAATCAACATTATCACACGTGAATTGTATAAGAGAGGATAATCTTTTGTCGGAGAGAACGGTTGACCCTGTCTTCTCTTTACTCATTCTTTTTTGTCACCAAATTATCTCTCTTTGACAGTCATGAATGTGGGTGTAACCTGGATGTTTTATTGAAATCATTTTTTGATTGTTTTTTTTTTAGGGGAGGGGGGGTCATTTTTTCACCCCAAGGTTGGAACAGTTTTGGAATTGAGCAAACTGTCTCTTTCAGTTTCAGTTTCAGTTTTACTGTTTAAAAGTGTTTTGTCATCTTCTTACATCCTTTGAATCATGAACTGATGAAGATTATTTTATGATCTCATAAAGTGATAAACCTTCAAATTTGATTAGAGTTCTACTACAACTACACATATGCACAACCCTTTCCATATTCTGATTCTTCTTCCAGAGTGTGTTATTTCTTCTGGACATTGTGTATTACTGTAATTTAATTGTGTCTGTCATTCAGTGTTACTTTGTGTGTACGTATGTGTGTTGTCTGCGTATGTTTGTGTGTGTGTGTTGCTGCGTATGTGCGTGTATAATAAACACAGGTTCACACTTGTAATTACGGCGTACGGCCAATTGAAAATCTGCGAAAGTGAAATTGACAAAAAAAAGAAGAAAACAGTCGGGGTAAAAATTTGCTCGGGTGCCTAAAAATTATGTGCGTTAAAACCTATGCAATCGCTTCGCGGAACCGGATGTAAATGACTGAACAAGCAACTTCCCGCCGAAGTTAGCAGTCGTGCGCGGCCTAGTTCACGCCACACATTTCCAGATTTGTGATCCTAGTGCTTCTTTTTCTTCTTCTTCATTTTGACGCCCAACTTCATCATTTTAGTTTGAGTCGACATCTTTCAAATGAAATGTAGAATCAGTTGGATATTCTTCCGCGAAACCCACTTTGCCCCGACTACCATGCCTGATTAATGTATTATTTTCTAATTTGTTGAATTGTTATTACAGTGGGGTTGACCAGCAGGTCGCAGCCAAGGTGTGCTACATCGACTTCGATGACAGCAATTCAGCCGGTGTGGCTCTGCACCTCACCAACACCGTGTTCATCGATCGAGCCCTCATCGTGGTGCCTGTCATGGACGGTGAGTGGCTTGTTTTCTGTTGCATCATTTGATTTAGAAAGCTGAGGTATAACTTAAATATCAGGGCTCCCAATCGTCCCGCAAAACAAGGGGTCCCAGGGACTCCTTCACTTACAGTATAGAGGGTCCTAGAGGCGGGATAGAGGGTCCCAGTGGCATTGCGAACGCTAAAAATAATTTTCCTAGTGCATCCCTGGGACCCCCTGTGCATTCTTTTAAAGGGTCCTCTAGAATTCTAGTGCTTCATAGACCCCCAAATGGGGAGCCCTGGGAGCCCTGAATATTCACCGTCATCAGAGCATCATAATTTTATTTTGTTCTTCTTGCACTGTATATGTAGCAATTGCTGCAAACCACAAAGTTGAAGGAGAATACTATAAGAAGAAGAAGGAACCATTGCCACTGTCTTGTGAAGACAGAGTGAAGCACTACCCTCCTCTGAACCACTTTTCTTGCAGCAATGCCATCTTATTACTATGCAACCGCCTTCCCCTTATTCACATTGCCAAGTTATAAAGAGAATGTTGAATTAGAGGGCACTATTTTCACATCTGATGATTTCTGGGTGATTTTCACTTTCTAGAAGACATGCTGAGCATCTCTAAAGTCTATTCATCTGGCCCATTGATCAAGCTCTGCTGTCGTGTCCAGGCTTGTGCTGTACTTTTCAGCTTCAATCAGTACCCTTTGATACTAATGGCAGATAAAAAAATCCTGATGAGAGTGGCTATGCAGCTGACCTTTAAGTTTAAGACTGGAATTTAATTAATTTTTTTAATTTTTTTTATTAATGAAAAATTAAGTTAATAATTTATTACTGATTGACGGATGCATTAATTGATAATTTACAAATTAACTGATTTCTGTTGGCAGGTAAAATTCCTGACGAGAGAGTGGCGATGCAGCTGACTCCTCAGACTGTGGCGAAGATGAACCAGGGACAGCCCGCCTGGCCTGCTAACGTTGTCAGTCAGGTAAGGAGGATGATATACAGTAGTTATGATAATAGTTCTAGTATCAGCCTCTTCATTGCCGGAGAAAAATCAGGCATCAGAATTGTCTGAAGTCCAATCCTCTGAAAACCGTGGAACAAGGGCTACCAAGGCCTCAGACTGTGAAGGGACAACACTGAAATCAGTTCCCAACATGACCAAATAGGCATAATATAGTGATAAATCAGTTTTAATAATTTAAATGCTATTTAATATAAAAGATGAAACTCAATATAAACTAAAAAAAAGGCAAAACCTCTGACACTAGAAGCTAATCCTCTGTCAGAAATTCTTAATCCTCTGAAATTTGCAGATCCTCTGACAATTCTGATGCCTGAAAATTGATCTTCTATAACATTGAAAAGAGACCTGTTAGACTCAACCTGACCAAATGGTGTATAGATCTTTCCCGACTGCTCTAAAGCAAAACCAGCATTCCAAAGTTGTGACATCAAAAGTGATGACATCATCAATGACATCACACTACCAGTACTGAGTAGTAGGTAGTGGCTGGCAGGGAAGGGGTTAATAGTAGAAATGAACCAGTGCTAACTTGCCAGACTCTCAATCAGTCAATGTTCTTAATTGTGAAGATGATGACAGTCATGAATTCTAAGAAATTGTACTTTGTAAGTTGTTGCTGGCATTTTATCTATTTATTACCATGGAAACAACTACCAGAAGAGAGTAGTTAGCCTTTTTCCCTCCATTCCCACCATCATTTTTAACAGGATTTTAACAATCCATGAAACCCACTTTTTTCATATAGATATTTTATCTGCCTGTTTTTCAGCCTCTGAAAATGCAAGAATTCTTCGCCCTTTTTTCTGTAGTTTTTGTTGTTGTGGTCAAACATTAATAACCCCTGTTTTTTCCCCCCAGCTGTCTGGTTCAGGTACAGGGCAGGTGATCACGACCTACGACCCGCGTTTAAACGCCCTTGGTTTGCCGCAGTACCCTCCCCTGCCTGCCACCCTGGATGCATCCAAAGTGGAGGAGATTCGGCGTACCGTCTATATCGGGAACCTGGACCCCAAAACGGTGAGAGCATAAGACATGAGATTAGATTCCTCGTTTGTTAGGCTTTGATCATGATCATTAACCCTTTAGCATTCACTTAGCCAGCAATAAGTGCTCCCAAGTATTTACATTCTTTTTAACTGAAAGAGTTTATTTTATTCCCTTAGCAGCAGTATTGCTTTGAGGAATGTGCAGTGCATGCCAGAGGCGATATCTAACACTGTATGCGGAGTCTGGCATGGCCAGTGGGATCGACTTTCCTAACAGTTTGGGTACGGTAGTCTGAGGCGATGCCAATACCCACAGCATGGACGGTCTGAGTTGCATAGCAATAAATGCGCTTTATGACTACTATATATTATTATTACTTTCATCTGACATACTGCATCACTAAAATGGAGGAAGTTATCCCATGATGTGCTGGTTTCCACCCACTGTAATTTGAAACTCGGTTATACATGTCCCAACAGTTTTGTTAGCTGTAGTTGACCTTGATAGAAAACTTAGTGCCATTTTGTGATTGTAGAAGTGTGTGGATCTGTGAATGAAATTCACTTTGAAACTCCTTTGTAACAAAAACAAGCCAAAAAACCCTAATAAGAATATCAAAATACTTACCTATTCTCTGATGATACAGCACGGTCATGTGATTTGCCTATCCGTTTCAAAAGCAACTCACTATTATATATCAGTCTTAAAATGTTTGGGGAATCTGATAATTTATTGGAAACATCTGAGTTTTAGAGATTTGAAAAATGGATAAAGCTGGAGCCTTACTCTTTCTTTGTTCAAAGTAATCAACACTCCATTTTGCTATGCGAGTCATTGCTTGAAAGCCTTTGACTGATTCGATAGCCATTTTTTTTGTGCAAAGCGCTTTCAACTTCTTCTTCGATCACTCAGATAGTTTCCTGTCAATTATGAGCGCAGATGCGTCATGCTGCCATTATGCGCCTAACTAAGAAATAGGCCCAGCAAGTCCGACTTTGGCTGAGGAAATCTTTTTGAAAGTGTTTCTTGAAAAAAGGCAGGAAAATGGACCGGTAAGGTAGAAAGATAGCAGATGACAGTAAGCAAAGAGAACAGGCCGAGTCAAAGAGAGTGACAGATTAGAGGAAGTTACAAGCACAGAACTTCCAGAAGGTGGGGGAACTATTTATGCAAAAGACTCCCCAGTATCCCCATGAGGGGAAGCGTTTCAACAGCTCAACAGTATTTTTTTTTAATGCTGTTTTATATTGCAATGTAAAAAACCCACCTCTGTTACCATTTTTATAGTATTTTATATCCTTGATATTTTTCTCTTTAACCCTTTCACCGCCAATGTCGCATTTTTGCACCACAATGGTTTAACACCCATGTCACTAAAAGGCATCAAATCAGGGCCTGTTATCTGAAGACCCTATTTTCGTAATTTGGGGAGGTAAGGATAGGCCTAATGTTATACGTGTCACAGAGGAATTCCCAATATTGCAGATCTTATTTTTTCTCTACCCGGGTAAGTTTAATGGTAAATTTTGGATGAGGAATAGCTAGCATTGAAAGGGTTAACCATTTCGCCGCCAGCCATTTTCAGCCAAAATATTTCGTCTGCAATATTGGGGATTCCTCTGTGACATGCATAAAATAGGGCCTATCCTTACCTCCCGAAATTAAGAACATAAGGTCATTGGTTACCAGACCCTCATTTCATGCCTTTAAGTCACAAGGGTGCTCATTCATTGTGGTGCCAAGAGGCGACAGTGGCGATGAAAGGGCTAAGAACATAAGGTCATTGGTTACCAGACCCTCATTTCATGCCTTTAAGTCACAAGGGTGCTCATTCATTGTGGTGCCAAGAGGCGACAGTGGCGATGAAAGGGCTAAGAACATAAGGTCATTGGTTACCAGACCCTCATTTCATGCCTTTAAGTCACAAGGGTGCTCATTCATTGTGGTGCCAAGAGGCGACAGTGGCGATGAAAGGGCTAAGAACATAAGGTCATTGGTTACCAGACCCTCATTTCATGCCTTTAAGTCACAAGGGTGCTCATTCATTGTGGTGCCAAGAGGCGACAGTGGCGATGAAAGGGCTAAGAACATAAGGTCATTGGTTACCAGACCCTCATTTCATGCCTTTAAGTCACAAGGGTGCTCATTCATTGTGGTGCCAAGAGGCGACAGTGGCGATGAAAGGGCTAAGAACATAAGGTCATTGGTTACCAGACCCTCATTTCATGCCTTTAAGTCACAAGGGTGCTCATTCATTGTGGTGCCAAGAGGCGACAGTGGCGATGAAAGGGCTAAGAACATAAGGTCATTGGTTACCAGACCCTCATTTCATGCCTTTAAGTCACAAGGGTGCTCATTCATTGTGGTGCCAAGAGGCGACAGTGGCGATGAAAGGGCTAAGAACATAAGGTCATTGGTTACCAGACCCTCATTTCATGCCTTTAAGTCACAAGGGTGCTCATTCATTGTGGTGCCAAGAGGCGACAGTGGCGATGAAAGGGCTAAGAACATAAGGTCATTGGTTACCAGACCCTCATTTCATGCCTTTAAGTCACAAGGGTGCTCATTCATTGTGGTGCCAAGAGGCGACAGTGGCGATGAAAGGGCTAAGAACATAAGGTCATTGGTTACCAGACCCTCATTTCATGCCTTTAAGTCACAAGGGTGCTCATTCATTGTGGTGCCAAGAGGCGACAGTGGCGATGAAAGGGCTAAGAACATAAGGTCATTGGTTACCAGACCCTCATTTCATGCCTTTAAGTCACAAGGGTGCTCATTCATTGTGGTGCCAAGAGGCGACAGTGGCGATGAAAGGGCTAAGAACATAAGGTCATTGGTTACCAGACCCTCATTTCATGCCTTTAAGTCACAAGGGTGCTCATTCATTGTGGTGCCAAGAGGCGACAGTGGCGATGAAAGGGCTAAGAACATAAGGTCATTGGTTACCAGACCCTCATTTCATGCCTTTAAGTCACAAGGGTGCTCATTCATTGTGGTGCCAAGAGGCGACAGTGGCGATGAAAGGGCTAAGAACATAAGGTCATTGGTTACCAGACCCTCATTTCATGCCTTTAAGTCACAAGGGTGCTCATTCATTGTGGTGCCAAGAGGCGACAGTGGCGATGAAAGGGCTAAGAACATAAGGTCATTGGTTACCAGACCCTCATTTCATGCCTTTAAGTCACAAGGGTGCTCATTCATTGTGGTGCCAAGAGGCGACAGTGGCGATGAAAGGGCTAAGAACATAAGGTCATTGGTTACCAGACCCTCATTTCATGCCTTTAAGTCACAAGGGTGCTCATTCATTGTGGTGCCAAGAGGCGACAGTGGCGATGAAAGGGCTAAGAACATAAGGTCATTGGTTACCAGACCCTCATTTCATGCCTTTAAGTCACAAGGGTGCTCATTCATTGTGGTGCCAAGAGGCGACAGTGGCGATGAAAGGGCTAAGAACATAAGGTCATTGGTTACCAGACCCTCATTTCATGCCTTTAAGTCACAAGGGTGCTCATTCATTGTGGTGCCAAGAGGCGACAGTGGCGATGAAAGGGCTAAGAACATAAGGTCATTGGTTACCAGACCCTCATTTCATGCCTTTAAGTCACAAGGGTGCTCATTCATTGTGGTGCCAAGAGGCGACAGTGGCGATGAAAGGGCTAAGAACATAAGGTCATTGGTTACCAGACCCTCATTTCATGCCTTTAAGTCACAAGGGTGCTCATTCATTGTGGTGCCAAGAGGCGACAGTGGCGATGAAAGGGTTAAAAGCAAATCCTGTTTTCCTTGTGTTGACAGACCCCGCAGAGCCTGATCAGTTTTTTCTCTCAAGCGGGCGAGGTGAAGTACGTGCGCATGGCGGGCGCCGACAGCAAGCGCGGGGCCTACCTGGAGCTGACTGACCAGAGGTCCGTGCCCACCTGTCTGGGCTATAACGGGGTCAACTTCAACGGAAAGCCTATCACGTAGGTGGATTTATTGTGATAAAAAATAGTTTATGATAATAATAATGAAGATGGTAGACTTATCACCTCGTGTCAAGTAAACCCGAGTTCGAACCTGGGTACAGGGGTTGGTTGGTTGGTTGGTTGGCTTACCCTGGCTAAAGGACTCCAGGGATCATCCCAACAGTGAGAAGCACTTGAACACTAAGGCACAAATGCATCAGCTAGGGATGAGAACATTACATGTGTGACCGTTTTTGATTACCCCGCCATGTGGGCAGCCACACTCCGTCTTCGGGGGAAGGTACAGGGGATTTTTCCTCTCATTTTGCACTAGGCCTTACGGTCTGAACGTGGAGTCTTTCGGATGAGACGATAAACCGAGGTCCTGTGTGCCCATGCACTTAGCATACGTTAAACTCAATGGCAACGGAAAAAAGTTGTCATTTGGTTTAAATTTACCCCCCCCCCCCCCCCCCTTCCTTCCTTCCACATCTGGTGGGAGCAACCCGAATTTTACGGAGACGCCTCTGTGACTATAAAGTACCTAATACCTAATACCTAAAGTGCCAGTGTGCGTGGGGCAAACCTGAAGCTGACCTGTCAACAATCCGTGCTCACCTTTCTGGCCTATGTATAGCGAGGTCAACCTTACTATATCCAGCCTGTCATGTTGGTGGATTTATCGTAATTTAATTGTAAAGTGAGAGTGAGCGCAGTTAATTTTCATAGCAATGGAAAATTGTTCTACAGTATATTAGGGCTCCCAGGGACCCCCATTTGGGGGTCTATGAAGTACTAAAATTCTAAAGGACCCTCTAAAAGAATGTGCAGGGGGTCCCAGGGATGCACTAGAAAAAAATCTTTTTAGCATTCGCAATGCCACTGGGACCCTCTATCCCGCCTCTAGGACCCTCTATGCTGTAAGTGAAGGAGTCCCTGGGACCCCTTGTTTTGTGGGACGATTGGGAGCCCTGGTATATCTTTTGTGAATAACAATACTCTGGTCATTGGCACTGGCTTTGCTGTAGCCTCGGGGATTTAATGGCTTTTTGTGAGCATCCTGAACTCCCAACTGTCCATGGCCCAGAGAGTGGGGATGTCCCCTGAGCAAGGCAGCTTCTTTGTAAACTAATTTCTGCCCAGTTTTCTAGATCAGCAAGATTATACTGTATTATGTGATCTGTTCACAGAGTTCTTTTTTTTAATATTTTTTTTAAAACGTGTATTGTGTTGCATTTTTGCAGTGATTCACTCCACAACTACCATGCCCAAGCCCCTCACCAAGTCACCGGAAGCATCTGCACTAAATTATATTGTAATGTTAATTATACTATATATTTTTTATTATAACTTCGTGTATCGTTATGTTGACAGGGTGAGTCACTCCAAAACCGCCATTACCAAGCCGCTTAGCAAATCGCAGGAGGCATCTCGCAGAGAGGTGGAGGAAGCCATGAAGAAAGTCAAGGAGGCACAGTCCCTCATTTCCGCCGCTGCTGGAGGTAAGCTTAGCTCCCCTTATTCATACTTCAAGTTCTACACTGTACACAAGCTTGGAGCTTGTAGAGCCCCAAGTCTTGTACCCATCACGATGAAACTTGGCAGCATAATCACTGATGACCCAATGATGATGCCTGTTTTGTCAGTTTACCAAAATGGCAAGCTATTCCAATGGGTCTAATTTTGTTATGACAATGCCAGGTGTGGTAACTCTACACGCTATGAGTAGCATTTTACACAATTTGGACCTCTTCAGAATTGAGGATTACGCATTTCAGTTCTTGACTGCTCCACATTTTCATTTTCAGTGAACTGTGATAGGTGTTTTTTATGAACAAGACTACAAATTTCACTTATATCCAGACTACACATGGTTTGTATAAGGGGTAACCAGATCTGCAGTGCATATTGAACAGATCAGGATGAAAAATGGCAAAATTGTCATCAGTGTCCTGGCCTGTGATGCCAATTTATGCTATTTGAACTGAAAGAACTTCCAACAGGAGTTTGTGTTTGATAATACCGGTGCATGATCATAATGATGATGGCTATGATGATCAGGCATCAGAATTGTCAGAGGATCTGCAAATTTCAGAGGATTAAGAATTTCTGACAGAGGATTGGCTTCTTCTGTCAGAGGTTTTGCCTTTTTATCGAGTGTGATCTTTTCTGTTAAATAGCATTTTAAAGTGATTTATCACCGCATTAAGGGGATGTTGGAGACTGAAATCATGTCATGTTGGGGACTGAAATCGGTATTGTACCTTCACCGTCTGGGTCCTTGGTGGCCCTTGTACCTCAGGTTTCAGAGGATTGGGCTTCAGACAATTCTGATGATGATAGCACTAGTAATTTGATTACTGATTGTGATGATGAAGTTAAAGATGTCGATTTCAAGACAGTGGTTGTGTGTGTTGTCTGTTTTGGTCAAGCAGCCACTGTGTATAAACAACGCCTCATTTCAGACACAAGCCGATCCCGATCTCGATCCCGTCGCCGATCCCGATCCCGCAGTCGATCCCGCTCCCGCTCCAGACGAAGGTCGAGGTCGCGCTCCAAAGGGCGACGCCGGCGCTCCAGGTCACGGTCCAAGCGAAGGTCAAGGTCACCTCGACGCAGGAGATCACGGTCACGCTCCCCTCGACGGAGACGATCTCGATCAAGGTAGGAATTTTTTGTTGTTGTTGTTGTTGCTTGTTTATAATGATAACATGAAAAACAAAGCAAAAAAATCCAAAGATTTTGCATGCTTATTAAGCTGTCTAGCTATATTGCCCTTACCCCCTCCCCCTGCTCCTTATCTTGATCAAAGTAGGAAATTTTTAGAGAATCATAATGAGTGAAGGATGAAAAACTCATGTGTGGGAGAGAGGAGAAAAAACTACACAGTTGCATTCAAGGGGATTGAAATTATGGCTTTGTGAATGAGTGGCTGAGAAGAGGCGGTTAGGACGATAGCTCATGATTGATGATGTTTGTGTGATGTGGTTGACTGACATAGTCCAATGAGGCCTGATCACTTGCAATGGCGGATCAGTTAGGATCAGTTAAGCATGAAGGGCGTGGCTCTCTGTTTGAGTGATAAGTCAGTTAGGGCATTGTTTGTGATGATGGCTTTGAATTTGATTGACGGGTCAGTGGGAGTGGCTATTATTATCTGTGATAATCTGTGACACTCGGGGGTTGTGGCTATGCATTGGAATACTAAGCCAGTTCGGTCATGGCTTACGTTTAGCAATGCAGGTGGGTGTGATTGTGTGTTTGATTGACAGGCCAAAAGGGTGTGGCTATGATCAGTGACATGCTGGGGTGTGTGGCCTTTCTCTGTGTGTGTGTGTGTGTAGGTCTGGCATTGTTGTCATCCCAGCACGGGAGTGAGTATGACCCCGACCCCTCTACCCAGTCCCCTACCTCCCCATCCTACTCTGCCCCCTTCACCCTCTTTTTCATCTTACTCCCTTTGTCTTTTTATGCTTTTTGAATCAATGTTATGGTCATGCTGAATATATTTCTATTCGTTATATTTCAATATGTTCATTATCATTTTTTTTTCTTTAATGAACTTCTATCAGCACACTAATTTGCATGCTCCCGTGTAGTTTTACTCTGCGCTTACTTTAAAAAAACAAAAAACAGTCGCAGAATGCAGGCATTTCATGTGCGGTTGGAAACTTGTATGCTGTCATATTTTAAAATAAAAAGAATATATTCCTCTACCACCATGCCTAACAATTTCATGAACATTGTGAACTGGCTTGACAAGAAACAACAGAAATGTCAATTGTAGGCTGGTTCTGAGGTTAACAAACTTGCCCAGTAAGTAATAGTATCTTGGTTGAAAATGTTTCTGTCTACCGTCTAGATTTTATGATGGCCTGGTCTTCAAGCTTTGAAAAAGAGATGATAAAGCAGTCATCCTGTGTGCTGTATGCATTTTGCGCACATTTTAGAACCTAGCAGCAACAAAGAATTTACATTGATTGAAATTTCTTCTTCCCTACTTTCCATATTTTACGGATTGCAAGGCATTAAAAGGCGCGCCCCCCCAAAATTGTACATAAAATTCAGATTTTGTTATTATATTTCCTTACTATATTATCAGTCACATTAGAAGGCGCAGGGGTCTCAGTCTAGGAAAAAAAGTATCGCCTTATAGTCCGTAAAATCCAGTACTCCCTGTCCCTCTATCCCAACTGTCTTTGATTTTCGTCATAGCATATTTGAAGTTCTTTTTTTTCAATTGCAGTCGCTGTGTTTTGCATTTAGTTGTTTAAAGGGGGACAGGTAGTGCACGCGGATCAGTGGTGTGACACCTACTAGTTCACCCCCCTTACTGACTTTGTCTTTAGCTTTTGTGGGCTTGGGAAGCTATGTCTTTTAATTTTTCATTTTCAATGTTGTTGCTTGTTGTATCCTTGTAGTTATACACCTTTTTTGCTGATTTTGCTTATCAAATGTTAGGTCCAAAATAATAAGGGCTGATGGGATTGTGTGACTAGTTGTGTCGTCTTTCAGTAGAGGGGAGAGAAAAAGAAACGGAAGAGGACAAATTAAATTCTATTTGAAACCCATATCTCCAGAAATGATGGGAATAACCGTTATGCTGCGATGCCGCGGATGTGCTTGGTCGGTTGGCTAATTTTCAAAATTAGTCTTTGCTTTAACCCCTTGACTACCAGAGAAAATTAAAGAAAAAACCCATTGGGCAAATCATTCCACGAAAAAGACAGCTGATAGAGCCAATCTGGCAAAATGGTCTGGGGATATTACTCTCTTGACTGTGTTAGAGCAAAAGCCAACATATCAGGGTTATTCCTCTTCATCAGTGATGTCGTCAGGTCAGTACGTAATACGTTGGTGGCAGTCGAGGGGTTAAGAACTAGAGCGTTATGACACTAGATCACTAGCCGCACGGCAGCATTTTTGGCTGCAGTGCTTCCCCTCATAGCTGGTAACTTTAGGACTTCTAAGACATCATGAACAAATGAAGCTTCACGTCGCGTCGGAGCGTCGCAATATTTTCTTAGGTCCCTCTGTTCAGACCCTACCGTGGTAACATACATACATAGCCACAGACAGCAGTGAAAACATTACCAGCTTAGCTCACTTTGTTTGCGGCTGGTAAATATACTCAACTTTATTCCAACAGTGTCTATGTTTTCTTAATGGCTGTATGTGTGGGTTTTTCCCCATTGATTGCACCATGTGATATTGCCAGTACCACATTGGTGTTTTTTTCACGTGTATGATGATGCACAGATGTGATGAACAAAGATGTTGGGGTGGCATCGTTTGCACAAGTGCAGTGCATGCTGTGGTGCAGAATGATAAAAAATAAAAAGATGAGCTTGTGTGTGAAAGGGTGTTATTTTTGTGCAGAGGTATGGGTACAGGTGAGATGATCTGTGCACTTCTGTCTGTTGTCTTTAACCCTTTCACCGCCAGCCATTTATCAGCCAAAAATTACGATTATACTTGTCTGGGTAGAGGAAAAAAAGTATCTCCAATATTGAGAATTCCTCTCTGACATCTATAATATTAGGCCTATCCTTACCTCCCAAAATTAAGAAAATAGGGTAACAGGCCTTGATTTGATGCCTTTTAGTGACATAGCTGTTAAACCATTGTGGTGCATAGATGCGACAGTGGCGGTGAAAGGGTTAATTTAGCGGTCCACAGATGTAGCTGGAAATAAATAAGAAAACATCTTGTTGCTCTACACATTTTGTTTAGCATTATATACAACTCTGCTACACTGCAAACTTGAAGAATACCCATACTCTTCAGAGCTGTGTCACTGCTACACATTTTAAAAAACCAGCTTGATGGTTTTGAACAGGACTACACATTTCACATCACGGCTACACATTTCAGCTATCCAGACTACTTGTGGTTTGTGTAAGAGGTAACCAGATATGTTAAAATATATCAGGGTGTATGGACATTCCTGTGATTCAGTTTTATTTAAGGTAATTTGAAACGGAGATTTCAGGCTGCAGTTTGTGTGAAGAATCAATTGCCAACAACTGCAAAGTGGGTTCACATTCGATAAAATTCCATTGACACTGGAGAATCATCGGAGAATGCTTCCTGTTTAGGGTTCATAAACTTGCACGCTTATTATATGTTATCATGGATTATTACATCTTTCAAGTGTGCTCCATACTTTTATGTGTTGAGCATTGTGTTGCGATGATAGTAAGATGGATTGTCAATACCGACACTGGTTTGAACTATGTGATTTACTTGGCTCTTGGTTTGATGTTGGTGTGGGTTAGGAATATGTGAACATTGCTTCCAGTGATGGTCTGTAATAGAGTTTCAGGTTTTCCCTCTCTTTCTTTTTGGTCCATTTTTTTTTCTGTGCGATTATTTACAGGCGCAAGAATTGTTTTGCTATTTTGTGTGCATTTCATGAAACCGTTCATTCTTTTTATTCATTTGTTTATTTCATCATTTATTTGTGCAGGCGCAGAAGATCAAGGTCAACGTCAAGACCCAGACGACGCACTCGCTCTCGTTCCAGGTGTGTGTGTATGGTTGTGTGTGTGTGTGGGTGTCTGGGTGTGTGTGTGTACGTGTGTGTGTGTGTGTGTGTGTGTGTGTGTGTGTGTGTGTGTGTGTGTGTGTGTGTGGTGTGTGTGTGTGTGTATGTGTGTGTGTGTGTGTATGCATGTTTGTGTGTGTGTGTGTGTGCAGGGCTCCCAATCGTCCAACAAAACAAGGGGTCCCAGGGACTCCCATGGCTCCCAATCAAGGGACTCCTTCACTTACAGTATAGAGGGTCCTAGAGGCCAGACAGAGGGTCCTAGTGGCATTGCGAATGCTAAAAATAATTTTTCTAGTGCATCCCTGGGACCCCCTGGACATTCTTTTAGAGGGTCCTTCATAGACCCCCAAATGGGGATCCCTGGGAGCCCTGGTGTGTGTGTGTGTGTGCATATTTGTGTGTATGTGTATATGTGTCTTCAGTGAGTGAGATCAAATTTTCATCTTTGTATTTTGGTAATTTTTATCAGCAAATATGCTAAATAACAAAAAAAACAAAAAAAAGAATAATTCATCTTCTCGACAATCTTGATTAACTGCAAAATCCAATGAACATTCCTTAAATAATACCCAAACTCTCCACAAAATTTGACATAAGTCTATTGATAGTTTTTAGGTTTATAAATGTAATGATACATGATGATGATCAGGATGGAGATGATAATCATGATGATGATAGTACAGTGAATCCTCCCTTATAAGACCCCCCAGTTATAAGACTCCCTCCCATTTAAGACCTGATTCTCTGAGACATTGCCCTTCTTTGTAAATATTAAAATCACCTCCCTTATGCAACCCCTCCCGTTTAGGACCTTATTTGGGATGATTTTTAGAAGTCTTATAAGGGAGTAATGGTGTTGATGATGATTGCTTTCAGGCGCCGATCTCGCACCCCTCCAAGGGCCTATTCCTCTCGCCGCTCCAGGTCTCGGTAAGAACAAATACCTGTGTGTTGTGTAGCATTCTTGTGCGTCTTTAACGTGGTGACAGCCCTGATATGGCCTTAGTTGTCGACAGGGCTATAATTTTAATCTTACTGTATTTTTCGGACTATCAGGCGATACTTTTTCCCCTGCGCCTTATAATATGACTACTAAAATAGTAAGAAAATATAATGACAGAATCTGAATTTTGTGTAACATTTGGGGGGGTGCGCCTTATAATCAGAAAAATATGATAATCTTGTGCGTCTTTATCATTCTTTCCGTTTATTTTTTCCCATTTCCAATCTTCTTTCTTCCTTATAGGAAGGAGGAGGGGGGGGGATAAGAAAGAGAATCCTCTCTTTCTTATTCCTTCCCACCCCCCACGCTCCTTCCTATGATAAGGAAGAAAGATTGGAGGTTGGAGGAGTAAACATAAAGAATGTTAAAGTTAGAAGAAGAAGGAAAAAAGTGTCTGCTTCAAGCTCCCCCGCCCTCCAGCTGAAGGGTCTGTAGGAATGAATGATGGGGCATCTACCCCCTGCCAAAGTTGACGTAAAGTGCTGACGCGTGTTTTTTAAAAAGTGTTTGGTTGGAGTAATGTCAGATTTTGTGTTCTCAAGCTTCAGTTTTGTGTGTGTGTTTTTTGTTGTTTTTTACTGTTGGTGGTGTTTTTTGTTGCTGATCAGCTGCAACTGTATTAGATTTGAGCTTAAGACCAGTTTTAGTGGTCTTTTTGTGCACCATGGAATGTTTTGCATGAATAATTTTAGACGCTTGTTAACTCTTTTCTTTTACACCCAGTTTTGTTGCAACTGAAACGAGGATTCATGACTTTTTCTGTCTGTCTGTATGTGCATACCATATTTTGCGGACTATAAGGCTGATAAACATTTGAAAATAAATAGATGACCACTAGGACCAATCGTAGACACATAAAAGACACAAGGCGTTCAGGTAGTATTTGGTCCTTTAATGAAAGTCAATACACAGACGTTTCGTATGGTACATACGTTTTCGATGTAAAAAGAAAGACTGACAGACAGCAAGCAAAAAGTAAGAGTTCAAATAGAAAGAGGAGACTGAGTTGAAATTCAGATATAAAAGGAAGACTGAGTAGATATCATTTCAAAAAACAAAACAAAAAGGAGTAAGGCAATATTCATGGCAAAGTTGAGAGAAATATACTGACTAAGTGTTAACTCAAAAAAAAAAAAATGCATACAAAAAGTTAGAAAATGTTGCTTGTGAAAGAAGCACACACACACACACACACACACACACACATACACACACACACACACACACACACACACACACACACACACACACACACACACACACACACACAACTACTATGCATAAGCACTGCACATTTCCAAACAACACAATGCTACCAGCACAAGCACCATAAGCAATTCCTTAAAGCAAAAAGAGGGGGGGGGGGGGGCATACAATTGCAATAGGAACAATGGGGCAAGAGGGGCAAACGAAGGGCCACTTTCCTTCTTGTCCTCATAACATTTTGGGCAGTCACAGAGAACCTAGTTACTGCATTGTATGGGTCATCATGCATCCCACGAGGGATGAATTTCAACTCGGTCTTCTCTTTCTATTTGAACTCTTACTTTTTGCTTGCTGTCTGTCAGTCTTTCTTTTTACATCGAAAACGTATGTACCATACGAAACGTTTGTGTATTGACTTTCATTAAAGGACCAAATACTACCTGAACGCCTTGTGTCTTTTATGTGTATATGGCGATACTTTTTCCCCCCACAATGAGACCCCTGCATCTTATAATGTGACTAATAATATAGTAAGAAACTATAATAACAAAATCTTAATTTTGTGTAAAATTTGGGGGTGCGCCTTGTAACCAGGAGCGCCTTATAGTCCGTAAAATATGGTAGTTTTTATTTAAATGTATCTAACCGAAACTTCCCAACCAATCATAATGAAAATTTGCTGAAATTGCCCTTCTATAACTGCCGTAATGTCATTTAAAAAAAAAAAAATAACAAACCAATTCAATTACCCAAAAATCAGCAAAGTGCTTGGACGTTAGTTTTAGAAACATTTTGGTGCAAAGATAACCTTCAAGCCAAAATATTGATTAGACATCTTCAAGAGGCCCTGTGGTCTGTCAGTCATATGTCCAGGCCCCTGTGGAAAGCGTGGAAAGCGAGTCATGCAACATGCAGTGGACAGATCAAGCAAATTGCTTTTCTTTGTCTCAAGATTCTCTCGCGCTATCTCTGACCCTCTCTATCTCTCTCACACCTTAAAAAACAAACGGGTAGAATGTGTGTATCGCATAGCTGCCAACCATTCCGAATTTAACGGAATGTTTCCGTTTTCCAGCCGCGATTCCGCATTTCGTCAAACTAAGCTGCAAAGTTGCGTTGAGTTTACTGAAGTTTGTTCCTCGGTATAGAGAACAATTTTCATGTCAATGATGTGCCCCATGAAGAGGATAGTTACGCTTTCTGCACTGTGTGCGGACGCAACTTTAAAATTTCTTACAGGGGATCTAAAATAATATTGCTGTTCACAAGAAATTTGTGCCGTGAAACTGAAAGCAGAAGTCTTCAGTTGTGGAAACGATCGCGATGACGTAGTCATGATATAGTGCTTTGTTGCTAAAACGGCACAATCAGTAGAGAGAAACTTGTGCCGTTAAACTAAAACGCTTTATTGGTCTTGTGCATGACAGTGTTTTCTTGTTAGCAGATGAAGAGGTTGCTTTTTTATATAATAAAAAAAAGTTACGGCTTCAGGGGGCTGTGCCCCCTGAACCCTGCTCTCTCAGGAGGGGGATCTCCCCCTCTCCCAAACCCAAACCCCATATTTTCCGAGTGGAAAGTTGGCAGCTATGGTATGGCTTGCCACCCTTAATTTATTTTTTAGGTGGAATTTTAGACTTAGGGCGTGTGCACATATACGCGGAAAATATGGATGGGTTTTTGTGCGGAAAATGCTTATGGGTATATGGGTTTCTGTGCGGAAAATGCGGATCGGTTTCATCTTACAGTGGAGAAGTGATAACTCGGAGACGGATAACTCAAAAACACTGGATAACTCCCATATTTTTGGGTTCCAGCATAATAATCTCTATGTTAAGTCTTAACTCAAAATATTGGCTATCTCAAAATAAAATTTCAGTCCCTTGAATTTTGATGTAAGCGATTTTTACTGTATATGTGCACAGGCCTTCATGTTTCTTACTTCCAGATTTTTGTGTGGATGTCGGATGGGATGTTTGGATGGGTTTCTGCATGTGTCCTTATAGTTTTACTAAGAGCTTCTGTGTATGTGCGTGTGTGTGTGTGCGTGCGCGGGCACACTCAGAGTTAAGCTTTGACTCTAAAACTTTATTAGAATGATGTATGCCGTTGATCGTAATTTCCCCCCATTGTTATGTAGAGAGCCGGTCATTTCTGTGGCTTTTTGGCATATTAGTGCCAAGAATGTTGCATTTTGTTCAGGCATGAAAGAATTCCGCGTTTTGCGAAAAATCATCGGAATTTTTTTCAAAAGTTCCGCAGGAAAAAAAAAATTCCACGGATTGTTTTTTTTCAAAAAATGTTTGTATAGAAGTAAAGGACCGATCTTGCCGTATTCTTATATCTACAAGTCTCTATTTGGCGAGTCTCAAACTGGTTAACCGGAAGTCGCTTTAGCTCACTCGCTTCATTTGTGCGAAGGAAGGCGAAATGAGTACCTCCCGCTCAACAAAAGTAGTGATGTTAGCTGAAAACGTGGGTGGAAGGATATTTGTGCCGACCAAATTTTCTGAATAGATTAGTCCTCTTCCCCGTTGAACAAAACTTATGACGTGAGTTAGGTGAGAACTCGGTTGGAAATTGTTTTTGGGAACGTTCCCCCCCCCCCCAACAAAACTTGTGACGTTAGGTGAAAATCCGGGTGGAAGGATTTCTTGGCTGAAAAAATCTCCTCTTTTTTGATCTTCATCCACTTTCATGCCTGTTTGTTTGTTGTTGCATGTGCTGGCTTCAAAATGGCTACCATGGCTGTAAGGGAATGCACAAGTGCTTCACTGCTTATCGCTGTTGTGTGTATCACTGTATGGATGTACTGAGCTTCAGGTTGATTTCTTTCTTTCTTTTTCTATTTTTTTCTCTCAATTGTTCATTTTTGGGGGGTTTCTTTTCTTTCTTTTTTTCTGTCTCAATTGTTTTCTTTTGGGGGGATGTTATTGCTGTTAATTAATCGTCTTTTTTTGTCTTACCAACGAAAAGTGCTTTTGATATCTGTGTTTTTGAACTTGGCAAAGAAACATTCTTTTTGTACGTTGTTATCTCTTTGTCAGAATGTCCAGCACTGCCCTGTACTTTCTGCTATTTACATTTTTGTGGATTGGTTAGTCTTTTCTTGTTTTGTTTTTCTTGCTTGTATAGTTTTAGCCACTATAACTTTTCTTTGTGTGTGTTGTCAATTTCAGCAAATTATTTATTTATTTATTTTTAAATAAGAAAAGCTTTGCATTTCAAAGATGTGTGTCATATATGTGTCGATGGAATAACAATGAAATCGGGATCTTCGGCCAAGTATTTGTAGTATTCCTTAGCGGAAGTTTGCGCCGTTTCATTGTGCCTCACTGCGTACCTTGAGCAATGCCGATCAGGAATAGATTTGATTTTGGTCTGTGGCCAACAGTTCGCAGGTTTTGCGCGGACAGATGGACACTCGGACAACTTTATTTTATATATACATGAATACTTTATTTTATGTACATAAATACTAAACTAGCCTTGCTATAGCAGATTCTGAGGCTAAATGTTGGTTTGATTGTTGTGCCGTCAGTGTGAAGGGGCGAGTGGTAAAAGCCTGCAGGTAAGTCAGAGATTGGGGCAGTAGCTGCAGCAGCATTTGTAAAACCTGACGATTTTGTTTCATTTATTTCATATTTCTTTCCTTGATTTTGCTTAGAATGCTTCTTCCTGAATCTGATTTTTGTTTGGTTCAGCAGAGCCCAAGCAAAGCCATGTGTGTGAGGGGAGTAATTTCATAGTGTGTGGGAGTGATCTTGCCTAATTCAATCTGTCAAACAGGGGAAGTCACTTTACCATCAGCTCTCATAGCCTATTGACTCATGTGTTTGAGCAGACATACAGCACTTAGAACACTGTGTGTCATTCTAAAAATTTTCAGTTATACACAACATGTACGTCACATTTTGCAAGTTTTATCAGTTCTAAAACAATGTTTGCAAGTCGCTAACTCGCATCCTGCGGTTTCAAGCTTCAACGCCATTGTTGCATTGTTGCTATGGTGTTTGACCGAGTAATGGAGGTAAACAACTATAATTTTCACGAAGTGCTCTCCCCTAGATTTTTTTGGAAAATCGTCTATAGTGGGGATGGAAAGGCCTCTCAAATGTCGCATACTTTATTACACCCTGAAAGCTGCGTCATAGTGAGATGCCAGGTGCTACATATGGATGCGCTCTTCTGGTTGTTTTGTTAACCCTTTCACCGCCTGAGCCAATTCTACTAGTACTTGATAGAGAAAATAAAGCCTTTACAGTACTGGGAATTGCTTCTCTGATGTAAGGCCTTTCCTGATCTCCCCACAGGTGGGTGAAGAACAGAGCTGCTTTTAATGCATTTTAACCCTTTACACTACTGGGAATTGTTTCTCTGATGTAAGGCCTTTCCTGATCTCCCCACAGGTGGGTGAAGAACAGAGCTGCTTTTAATGCATTTTAACCCTTTTGCCTCCAACCATTTCTTCAGCCAAAAAATACCATTAAACTTAACTGGCTAGAATTTTTTTTAAATCTGAAATATTGGGAATTCCTTTGTGACCTGTATGCCATTAGGTCTGTCATCACCTCCCAAAATTAAGACAATAGGGTCTTCGGGTAACAGGCCCATATTTCATGCCTTTTTCGTAACATGGGTGTTAAACCATTGTGGTGCATAAATGCGACATTGGCACTGATGTAGGTGTTTTTAAAATCTGGGGCTAAAGTGCACAATGGCAGTTGTTTCACGCACTATGCAGCCCTATCATGTCTCTGTGATGCTGTAGATTGTGATCATTCCTTTAACTCATTCGCATCGGAGCGGTTTTGAATTATTAAAAAACCTAACAAATCACTCCAGCCATACACACAAACAAAACATACATAAACAAAAGGAAAAAGGAAAGAAAATTACAGGTTTTTACTTCAGGTTTAGACATAGGGAAGTGGTAGATCAGACTTTTTTTTATATATAGACTTTAAATAGAAAAACTCTCCACACTAATTGGTTTCCCCACAACAAACCACTACAAAAGCAAAGTCAGAGGCAAAATTATGGTCTAAGGGAGCGAAGTGACTAAGGTATTGTGTGCACACAGATTTACTTCCCTTGAAGCAAATGCATCAAATTGACAGCTATCTATTGATTCCGGACATATATGTCTGGAACGACTTGAATGAATTAAGCAATTCTCAAGGGATGGCAGGATGATAGTGAAAAATGCATACGGTACTGATATGAACCTTTTGCTTTTTTAACATAGCTGTTTACATTTTGACAGGCTGCTCTTTTAACAGATTGCACTTGAATTTAAATTTTATTGTTTAACTTTTGTGGCTTGCTATTTTTCAGTGTGTATACTTTTTCTCTCATAATCTTTTTTGGAATGTGTTGGATTTGGATAATTGTATTTGTTGCGTGAAGTATAGTTTGTATCTTTTAAGTAGCATACCGCTTCTTGGAAGAAGAAAAAATCAAAGGTAGATTCATAGATGGTGAGTGTGTGTATGTGAGGAGGGCTTGATTTTGACTGTATGTGTTTGTAAATTATTTTTCTTTCCAAATGATGTTTGAAGGTGTTTGTTGTTGGCAGTGAGGTCTCTTGAGTAGAAAACTAAACTAAAAACAACCGTGATTAAGAAACAAACATAAAAAGGAACTTGGATTTTCATGCTTATTTTCCTCCATTTGTATCAATCCGCCTTGTGGTATTCTTTTTAACTGGTGACTTTGCTATCATTGTCCTTAACTTGACTGCTTAGCTTGGCCCTTTTGCTTGGCCTTAGTCCACTGGGTTTGCAGCCCGAACGGTCCTTGTTTTAGAAGAACGCTGTTGGTTTTAATTTGCTTTCTTGCTATTGTGCTGTCACGCGATGGTCTAACAATGTTATGCTTTGTAGATTCTGTTAATTTTTCACGCAGGCATGCACGCACGCACCCATGCACGCGTGCGCACACACACACACACACATACACATACACACACACACACACACACACACACACACACACATGCATGAGAATTCTTTTGGCTCAGTGAAGTTTTTTTCTTCTCCACATACTCTCTCTCTCTCTCTCGCTCTCTCTCTCTCTCTCTCTCTCTCTCTCTCTCTCTCTCTCTCTCTCATTCTTACTCTTTAAGTATTTTTTATCTGTGTCTTCTCTAAAAGACGTGAGGAAGGTGTGTGTGTTCTCCACCACCCCATAAATATAATTTTTATATTACTTCTGTGATCGATTACAGCTATATCAGTATTAGGGTGGTGGGAAGGGGGTTATACTGTATTGTGCTTGCATGTGCTTTACACTTATGCCATTGTGCAATTTGACAATGTTTTAATAGAAAGAAGGAACTCCCTTTCATTTTCTAGGTGGTCTGCTGGTATAATTCCTTTCTCGCCCTCGCTTACTGCTTAACTTCCTTTTTTTTTTAGGGGAGGGGCTTGGGATAGAAGGTCTGGGTTGCTCAGTTTTTAAAACAGGGTTCATACAGTCTGGGAAATTTGGGGAAAATGAGGAACCATTTTCAAGTCCTGGAAAGTTTGGGAATTTCTCCAGAGGTTTGTGAAAGTTTGGGAATTTTGACAAGTTGGCAAAGTATTTTTGTTCAGTGGCCAGTGAAAATAGAAGTTTAGCGTCCTCTGGTCCCGCTGGACATATGGGACATGAATAAAATTTAGATAAAAATTTGTATTTCGTGAATAAATGTCGAAACGGCCCTAAGCAGATTTAATAACTTGTACGATGTTCAGTGGCCAGTATATGTGTACAGGTCTTTTATTGGTTCTACTTTTTAAAAACGTTTATGTAATAACAAGAAGAAGAAAAAAAGGGGCAGACTTTGCGATTATCTCCGTTTGTCTACTTACGCTTTTCGTGCCGGAAGTCGATGAGGAGTTGTCGTTCCTTTACTTGTGCCTTTACATCTGGGTTTCGCGACCGACTTTAACCGCATGTGGCAAGATGCCCGGTTCAGTTGGGAAAACGGTCAGTATGGTTTCGGGAAGTTTGGGAATTTTGAAGCAAGAATTTTGTATGAACCCTGTAAAAGAAAGGTTGTGCAAAGTATTGTTAAACATTTTTTAGGAGATAATTTGAATAGGGCATTTGCCACGAGTGTTCGTTCTCTATACTAGACTACTAATTTGCCCACGCTCATTCTGCCCAAGTTACGCTGACCTCTCTAGTTTAATTATTTAAATTCAACTCGGTGAAATTCAAGGTCACCGGTATGCGGCAAATGCCCTATTGGACATGACTGCAATTCTTGGTTTCACTTTTTTGTTTTTTGTTTTGTACTGATATATTGTACATGAACACATACACTTGTGCATGCATGCACGTGCACGCATGCGCACATTCACACACACATACACACTGAATAGTTTTTGACTAGTCAATATGTCAATGGTTATAAGCTGGGACATTGACCACTTCCTTTTAAAATGTGTTCGGTTTCAATTTTGCCCCTTTTCCTTTTGTTGACATATTTTTTTTATCTTATTCATGCTTTTTTTTCTTTATTATATATGCTTTAGTGTTTTAAAAAAACCCACTATTGTTTAGTAATGCTAACTGTTTGTGTTTGTTTTTCTTTGGCTTTATTTTCATAAAGATTTTTGTTTACGATGTGAGTTAAGAGCTGCTCATCTGCGTGCCATGAATATTAAACCATTTTGAGTTGAGTCTCAGTCTTTCGCCCATCCAGTATTTCTTTTTTTTTCTTTGTCTCTGTATGATTCTATCACTTGTATAATATACTGTATAATATACTTTGTTTGATTGAGGTGCCAACAACTTTTCTTTGTGTGGTTGGTATGAGAAATGTATAGCTAAAAACTTCCAAGCTTGTTTCTATTTTGAGAAATGTTTAACTGAAATCTTCCAACCTTGTTTCTGTTTTACTTACTAAGATTGCACAAAAAGGGCGCAAGTTATGCTTACCAAGTTATGCACACAGTTTTATCTAAGAGTAAGACATAGTAAAAGTTGTACATTTGTGAGTAAACTGTAGTGTGTGTTTTTGCTGTGTTTGTGTGTATTCAGTGAGCCAGCCAAGGACAAGAAGTCAGCTAAACCGAGGTAAAACCTCTTGTAAAACTTACAGAATCATCCATTTTGTTTCAACAATGGTGATAATCATTCTTTCAGCTTATTGTATAGAGAATTATTCACTCTAATTTAGCAACTTTCCAGTTGTTCGTGTCTTCTACTTTTAAGAGTTCCCCACCATTTTGTGAAGGTGGGCTAACGCAAATGTGCATGTCTGATTTAAAAAAAAATGTCTTTCTGTGCAATATTTTGTTAAGCACCTCTTAGAATCACTTAAAATTTTGTACTCTGGTGCATATCTGAAATTGATGCGTCTCGTCAGTTAAGTATTATGGGCTTGTTGCCATTATTGGAGGCACCCTTGTTTCATGATGATGCCTGCCAGTTATTTTGCATCAACTGAAAGGCAGATGTTTAAAATTGATGCACTGTAAAAAGTCTCAGTGTTTTCCAGCGCAAACCAGTGTGTATTAATATGTGTGTGTTGTGTGTGTGTGTGAATGGGAATGTTTGTAGTTTTATTTCTTTTGTAAAGCGCAATGAATAGAATTTTCTAGATATGCGCTATATAAGTGCCATTTATTATTATTATTATTATTATTACTTGCCAGTGGTGGTACCATAGCCGATGAGGTTTAGCCGAGGCGTGGTTACCGCTACACCTATCTGTATTGTTAAAAAAATCGGGACTTTACTGGAGTTGCACTGCCTTCGGGCACTGCCTCCAGTATTGTTCCCACCATCTTTGTATCTATAAATGTCCCATATGTGTCTGTTCCAGACCGAGAGGACGTAAAACATCATTTTTCTATTATTATTATTATGTACAATGGATCTCTTTCTGTTACATTTGTGCTGACCTCTTCTGTTAATGGATGTCACACCGCTAGTGTGCAGTCAACCGTTTCTCCCTGCATGCATTGTAAATCTGTTCACCCATTCCAAGTAGATTTTGGCTTCAGTATCCCAATAGAACATTTTAAATTTGTGCCAAAGGCTAGTGCCCAGGGCCTGTATTCACGTTGAGATAGCATGAGACTTAGCATCATGCTAACTTAGAAGCTCTTCCAAAAGTCCTATTAAATCCTATAGGACATTGGAAGGGCTTCTAAGTTAGCATCATGCTAAATCTCATACTATCTCAACGTGAATACAGGCCCAGATCATTATTTGAGGACTAGAGGGGTGGAGTCGCTGTCTCATCTGGCCATGTTGTCACGAGTGTTTCTAAAACACTGAATCCGAGATGTAAATTAAACAAAACTGTCAATTGGATTTTGAACCTTCAAACTTTATTTCCCTGGCAAGCACACCAACCACTAGCCCACTACTCTACTCTACTTTGATCATGGAAGCATGCCTTGTTAGTCCTATGCAAGTTGTTCTATGGAAGTTCCATTGTTTTGGGACATGAAGTTAAAGTATGGAAATGCTGGTGATATTTGATTCAATCAAGTTTCAGTATTTGTATGAGAAAAAATAATGTTATAAAAAATATTTTTCGTTTTTTTGTTCTGGTTCACATGTCTTATTTTGGATTTTGAAAATGTGATTGACATACCAAGATTTTACCATTTGCCATTTATTTACTTTCGATTTTGATATCCCCCCTCCCTGGGGATGCTGTGGGGAGTGGGGTGGTTGGGGGTGTCTTTCATAGAAATAGTTCCCCCACCTTCTGGAAGTTCTGTGCTTGTAACTTCCTCTAATCTGTCACTCTCTTTGATTCTGACTTCCCTTTGCTTACTGCCATCTACTATCTTTCTGCTTAACTAGTCCATTCTCCTGCCTTTTTTCAAGAAACACTTGCAAAGATTTTCTCCAGCCAAAGACGGACATACTGGGCCTGTTTCTTAGACGCATTTCGGCACCATGGCGCATCTGCACTCATACTTGGCAGGATACTGAGCGATCGACGAAGAAGAAAATATTTAAGCCATTCCTATGTGTGGATAACTAATACAGTGGAACCTCCCTTATAAGACCTTCAAAAATCATCCACAATGAGGTCTTGTAAGGGAGGGGTCTTATAAGGGAGGGGTCTTATAAGGGAGGTAATTTTAATACTTACGAAGAAAGGCAATGTCTCTGAGAAGTAGGTCTTATATGGGAGGGAGTCTTATACTTGGAGGTTTTATAATTGAGGTCCCACTGTACAAAGACGTGGCAACGTACTGCGAAGAAGAATAAGAATATTTAAATTTAGGGTCGAATTTGAGTATGAATTATACAAAATAAGGCTGCTACTTTGTAGAAGAGAAGGGAGACAATTTTCTTCCCTTTTCATTCTGGCACAATAGTACACTCGTTATCTTCACCGTATGTATGTGAGATTTCTGTTAGTGTTTGTTTCCAGTGTTTCGAGCATATGTCTCTGTGCGTTGCCTTTCACAGAAAATACCTTAACGTTTGAACAGATGAGTGAAAATTCTGTCTAATTGTTCACCAAAGATAAAGGTGTGGTTGATAGACCCTCATGGAATAGCAGTTGAACATACACTACCACCTTTTGGAAACTGTAAGAGCTTCACTGCGTTACAACCCTTCTGTTTGATTAAAACAACCCTACTGTTTTATTAAAAGACACATCTGGCTCTAATCCATTGCGGATATTATTATTATTATTATTATTATTATTATTCTGTGAATGTGTGTCCACAATGGAATGGAGATTAAATTTCATCAACACAAACTTTCTTTCCAACTTTTCATTAACAGAAACTTACTTTCTTTCCCACGTTTTATGAACTCCAGTGTTGAAACTGTATGAATGTTGGTACCATACAATCATCACAGTATCTTTCACTGTATCCTATCATCTTCAGGAAATTGTAATGGCCCTGGCTGTGCATTATAACCCCAGTGCTTTTGATGCAGTTATGATCCCACAGGGCTCCCAGGGACCCCATATGAAGTACTATTACCCTAAAGGACCCTCTAAAAGAATGTGTAGGGGGTCCCAGGGATGCACTATAAAAATGGGCAAAATAACAAACCATAGTCTTTGCATTCCAAGTTATGACCTATCAAGGAACTTTCAGCATCCATTGTTTTCACTACTTGGCCCAATTCATTGAACTAATTTTCCCAACTTTTTCAGTCTTCTCTCTCCCTGATTGCCATAGACCTATTACTTGTTTACCTCTCTGTGTGTGTGCGCATGCGTTCATTGACATTTTGAAAACTTCTGTCAAGCTACTCATCAAGTACACTTAAAATATTCTTTTTATCATTTGCAATATAATTGGGACCCTCTATCCCTCCTCCAGGACCCTTTATACCGTACATGAAGGGGTCCCTGGGACCCCTTGTTTTGTGAGACGATTTGGAGCCCTGTCCCAAATATTATTGTTTTCCTCTCTATTGGCCTCTGCAACTAGGGTTATTAACGCCCTTGACAGTGAGAGGGAAGCCCTTGTCAGTCAGTACTGAAAAGGGCATTCACTCTTGCAAAGGGTAGCCATTTCGTGGTCTCAAATAGGGTTATTGGCGAGAGTTAATCCCTTTGGTCAGTACTCAAGCACCTACCAAGGGCATTCACTCTAGCAAAACATGGTTGTTGCAGTGGCCAATAAGGCAGATATTGTACTGGTTTTGACATCGTCTGCAAACTTTCTTTGCCTTGTTACGTCACGACCTCAATGTTTTTACTCTTTTGTATTTGGTATCATCACCACTGTATCATTATTATACCAATATCACCACTCTTGTTTCCAGATCGCTCAGCCCCGTCAAGCGTCGGCGCAGTCCCTCGCGCAGTCCTGTTCGCGTGACTCGTAAGCGCAGCCCCTCACGCAGCCCTGTGCGAAGCGCCCGCAAGCGAAGCCCAACCCCTCGCAAACGACGAAGCAAATCGCGCAGTCCTCGCCGCTCCAGATCACCGGCGTGAGTACGGACAACTTGTTTGGGGAACGACTTTCCATTATAGTTGGTTTAGAAAAAGGCTTGTAGCGACAGACGGGGCCACACATTCCAAAGAATTTTTATCGGAAAGAGGAAGACCTGAGGCTGGATTTCCTGATTTATCCAACATTTTGTTCGCAACTTTGTGAATTGTGCGCGAAAATTGCTAGCCTCTCCCACCCTTCTATTGTATTGAAAGTGGAATACACTGGCAGCATCTCTGTTAACTCATTCGCATCGCAACAATTTTAAATTATTAAAAAAACTCACAAATCACTCCAGCCATGCACACAACAAAGCATACATAAACAAAAGGAGAAATGAAGGAAGATTACAGGTTTTTACTTCAGGTTTAGACTTAGGGAAGTGGTAGATCAGACTTTTTTATATACAGACTTTATATAGAAAAACTCTACACCGATTGGTTACCCGACAACAAACCACTACAAAAGCAAAGTTAGAGGCAAAATTGTGGTCTAAGGGAGCATAGCGAGTTTAGAAGTGACCAAGGTATTGTGTGCGCACAGATTTACTTCCCTTGAAGCAAATGCATTAAATTGACAGCTATTAATTCTGGACATATATGGCCGGAACGACTTGAATGAGTTAAAAGATAGAAGGTTACCAGCAGCGTGTCAACAACCTTCACTCGCTGACTGTCTTTTCTTGTGTTGAATTTAGTGTAGCAGACCAGTTAGAACCTTTACACATCGTTATTTGTTGTGAGTGACTTTACAAAACCTGTCCTTCAGTTCATTTTGAATGGGTTTGTAAACAATAGGGGCTTACCTTGATGTAGATTAGTTCACAGGATGAAGTATCAAAGTGGAGCTTTGCAAGCTGAGGAAGGGTCTGAAGTTTTGCATAAACAGTACCGTATTTTACGGACTATAAGGCAATACTTTTTTTTTTAGACTGAGACACCTGCACCTTATAATGTGACTGATAATATAGTAAGAAACTATAATAAGAAAATCTGAATTTTGTGTAAAATTTGGAGGGTGCGCCTTATAATCAGGTGCGCCTTGTCCGTAAAATACGGTAGAAGGATTTTGAATGTTTGATGTTAAAAGTTAATCAGAAAATATTATTTATCAGATTTGAAAGATTTGAAGCCTTTCTGTTAAACATCTGTTCAAAGCTCTGATCTCACCTGGTCATTTTTATTTCCCTTTCAGGAAGAAGAAGAAGGCACGAAGTCCTCGCCGCTCTCGAAGTGGATCTCGTCACAGGTGAGGGCAGTTTCCGCTGTAAGTCCATAATGATCCATAATGAGGTACACCTGAATTCGCGCAGTATCCCTCACAATATTAGGTAGGTATTTGCATATAAGCTGGAGCGGTTTATGATCTGTGGAGAAAATGCTATGCTCTATAATATTGTTAAATTTAGAGAAACAGGCAATAGAAAGTTGTCCTACTTCACCACAGAAATAATACAAGTGCATGATTAAGGAACATGTTCTACTGCATGCGCATTGATTTTGATATTCTGACATATTAAATTAGATTTGAATACATACAAGTCAAAATCAGTTTTGGGACCTAGAATGAAGCTCATGAATGCGAAAGAATGTTTGCAATCAACAACAACAAAAATACAGTGGATTCCTGATAACTCAAAAAGACTGGATAACTCACAATAGCTTTGTGGTCCCACTTTAATAATCCTTATGTTAAAAAGTCTTTTTAACTGAAAATATTGGCTATCTCAAAATAAATTCCAGTCCCTTCAATTTTGAGTTATGCGATTTTCACTGTATATTTTTTTATCTGCCTGATTTGCAGTTACGTTTTGCATGAAATGTGTTTTAATTCCTGACGTGTCATTGGTCGACAGGTCCAAGAAGGACAAGAAGAAGGAGAGGTCCCGCAGCCGCGATCGCAAAGAGAAGGAGAAGAAGAAGAAGAGCAGCAAGGAGAAGAAGGAGGAGAAGGGGGCAGGGAGCAGCTCTTCCACATCTGGGGGCAAGGTCAAGATCGACTACGACGAGGAGGAGAATCTGAAAGGGTACCAGAGCAGCAGCGACAGAGAGGACAGGCCGCAGGCTGCGGATCGAGATGACGAGGATCGACCATCCAGCGGGCCAGAGGATCAGGCTGTGGACATGGATACCAGCGATTAGAGCGGATCGAGCCGTCAGGGGAGAAATGTTTCCAGTGATTTGATTGGAGCGTTGGGGAGAATTATTGTCGCCGTTAATTTGATTGGACAATTGTTGAGGAGAAGTACTTCTCTTGTCAGTTTGATTGGAGCAGTTGGGAAGATTGAATTTCTGCAGAAATGGCATGGGATTGTTCGGGAGCATTAATGTTTCTAACGGCTAAACTGGACTGGATCTACAAGAAACGATGATAGTAATGTCTCCCTCTACAATTAGAAAAATTTGATTGGACAGAATTAACCCATTTGCATTCACAAAACCAGCAATGAACATTGAAATGCCTTTTGTGTATTCATTCTGTAGACTGTTTAACTTAAAAATGGTGGTTCCTTTGGTGAAGACCATTCAGTGTTTCAGGCATGTTCAGTGCATGTTGGAGTTGAAATCCGACGCCACAAGATTGTGGGGTCTGGCATGGTCAGTGGGATAGAATTTTCCCAACACAAGCCAAGGCAGTCTGGTGAGTTGTGAATGCAATAGGGTCAATGCAAGGGTACGGATTCACTCTTCAGATTATTATTTTTCTTCTTCTTCTACCAATAATGTCCACCTGCCGTAACCGGCAATTACTGACATGTACTGTGGTTCAAAGAATTATTCAGTGCGGGAAAATAAAAAATAAAGCTAGGTAGATAAGAGGGCATGCACAGCCGAGCACCCCTGGCTAGTCTGAGAACACCCAGCCGCTCACGAAAAAAGAAAATAGAAAAAGGGCAGTGTGTTTTAGGTAGGGAGCTTCAGCACCTTCGAGATGAAGGAGCTGAGCGTGGGGGACTGGACGGTTTCTGGTGGTAGGGAGTTCCAGTCGCAGATGGTTCGGGGGAAGAAAGAGTTGTTGCGGTAGTCGTTTCTAGAGGGGATTCTTTGGAACTGCTTGCTGTGGTTTTGTCTTCTGCTGCTGGGGGGCTGGGGTTTGAGGGTGCTGCATCTCACACAGGCCAGTCCATTTGTGATCTTGTAGATCATGGACAGCCTGGAAGTGCAGCGGAGCTCGGCCAGTATGGCCATTGTAGCTGGTGGAGAATGGTGCTGACACTGGATGTATTTCTGTGTGTTTAGCACGTATCTTGCCGCTCTGTGTTGGACCTTCTCTCGGTCAGAGATCTGCCTGTCAGTGTGCATGTCCCATACTGCGCTTAATTATTCAAGAATGGGCCTGACCGTGGCTTTGTAGGCTCACTCTTTGGTAGCCGTGGAGCACACCTTCAGGTGGAGCACACCTTCAGGTTTCTTCTTAAAAAGCCTAGAGCTTTGTTGGCTCTGGCGCAGGTGGCTGAGATGTGGGCTCCTCAGGATTGATTTCCTCATTTTTTTGAATGACTGAAAACCTGTCTTCCCTCTCTCCTCTCTTTCCCTTGCCCCCTCCTGCTGGGTAAAAAAAAAGAATGCAGGTCAGCTAGATTTGGGCTTTAAGTGTTGAGCTTCTCCTACTTTGGAGAGACTGCGAACCCTCCCTCCTCCCCCAACTCTCTTCTTAATCTGTTTCTATGTGATTTCAAACATTTTGAAAAAAACCACTCAAATTCTTGTTCCTTTAATTTGAAAGTATTCAAGATTTTATATTTAAAAAAAGCTTGTCTCCCCCCCCCCCCTCCCTCTTGCCCCTTTCAGCTACTTGAACCATGTAGACCCTCGTTTCTTTTAATTTACTCAAACCGCTGGATAGATAAACATGAAAATTTAAGTTTTGCTTTGTGCCGTTATTTCACCCCTTGTTCATGTCCCCAGCAATTCATGTTTGATAAGACTGTTCCGGAAGAGTAATGTCTAAGCGTTAAAACCATTTTGATTTTAAATGCGAGTTTTCTTTGGCTTTTTTTAGTTTTTTTAAATGACATACTTTGGGCGTTAAATGTTTGCATTTGTTTAATGTTTGGATTGATGGTTTTTTTTATGATTACCAACTATTGATGTTTTTTGTTGGGTGAGTTGATGTTAGATTTGTTTGTTATGATGTTTGGTCTTTTTTTCTGTGGACAGAACTTGGTAATGTTTGGTGTTTTTCATCGTTGTGTACTTCGAGTCATAAATATCGTAGCGTTTTTAGTGTGGACAGGGTTTCCAGGGCATATTAGAACTTGTGGTGCCAACTTGCTCACAAGATGGAATTAATTGCTTTTACAAATTATTGGTAATGAATTACCTTGCAGCGCTTGCCGATAAATAGTTGTGATGGTGCATGGGAAAAAAGAGACATAAGTCGGTCAGAAAGAAAGTTTTGGAGCAAAAGTCAAAAATAGTCAACCCAAAAAATACCATTGAAATTTTTTTATTAGGGCATATTTGTGTCTATTTTTATGTATTCTCCCAGTATCCACAACATGAGAAAAAAACATTGAAAGAGCAATTTTGAATGATTTCTGTGTTTATTTTATTGCTTTTTAAATCAAGTCAATAGAAACAGAGGCACAATTCTGTCTTCAATGTCCAATTGCTGCAAACGATCCATCTCGAATGTCAAACTTCAAATGGCTATAAAAACAAAACTGGTAGACAAGATAACTCAATTCTGTTTTCTGTGTATTGATTTGGAATCTTTGCTCCACCTTGTAAAAACAATCTCAATTTATGCCAAAATTCCATTATGTCGTTTGCACTATCAGTCATGGGATTTTCCCTCTTGTCAATAATTTGTCATGTAAAAAAACCCACCTGCTTTCAAACAAACCAAGCAACCAACCAAGTCTCTACTGTATTTCAGTTTGATTTAAACTTTTAGGATTAAGCATAAGTTTTCTGAATTTTGTGAAGAAATATTGAAAGGTGGCTAAAGCAAAGAGATGCTGGATCACATTGTGTATAGAAAACGTGTTTTTCTTAAATATTGCTCGTTTTGTTAACATGGATTGGATATAGTTTAGAGCAGACTCTCTATTGTAGGCCGAGCTGTAAAGGTCAAGATAATAAACGAAGCTGTTATGTTAGAATTAACAACAAATGCTGAAACTTCTATTTCAGTGCTATTCATAAAGTTTTCTTTTTTAAAGGGTGGGGCCAGGCTGAAAGATCGTTTCAAATCGGCTACTGTAGATTGATGAATAAAGTTTTCTTACCAATTTGACCATATCTTGTTAGTCTCTGACTCATCTGAAGCGGCAATCAAAGTAATTAGTTGTTTGAAGCGCGATGTTCGACAAGGCGACTCCAAGTCGAGATACACTTCTAAGCTTGTGTTCCTTTAACGTAATGTGTTCAATGACGTAGGAGAAACTATGACTGGAAGGCAGCAAATTAGTGGGCCGGCTGTTCTACCATTGTAATTCGAGCCACTGGCAGAAACAAGATGAGGAAGAAGATGAAGAGTGGCAGAGCGATGACAACATTGGCTGTGGGGGTGCCTCCTGTTCATGTTTTCCACCCATTTTCGCAGCCGAGCTGGATCTTGTTCTTCGAAGTACCCAACCGCAGAGCAAACTCTAGTCATTTTTAGTTGGACCCCGAAAAAACAGTTCTATGTCGTCATTTCCACTTTCGACCTAAACTGTCTAGCAGACAATTTTTTTTCAATTTCTGAGCATCGTTTTATTTTAAAAACAAAATAGAAATCCAGAAAATTCAGCCTTTCATTGAATTTATTTTTGTTCATCTAAACAATGCAAACAAAGCCAACCAAAGCCAAGCGTATCTAAACTCTATGGATATAATCTTTAATGGTAAAAATAGAAGTTGCTATTTTTCACTCATTCCTATGACAGCACAGTAATATGCTAGTAATTATATGACTTGCGTATCATAGTGTTGCCACGGGGAAAGGCAAAAAATAGCAACTTGTGACCATTAGTAGTGCTTTGAAAATAGAATGTTGAGTAGAGAACCGTTTTTAATGCTTTTTTTCCCATTTTCTAAACATTGATATTTTTTGCATAGAATTGTAGAAGAAGAATGCCAAAGATGGGTCTGGGGTGGGATTTGTTCTCTCTGGGCTTGCTGACAGTGAAGGACTTTATTTCTTGTAAACATTTATGTAATTTGTTGATCACTTACCCAGGGTCTGTCTTCAGTCCCAGACCATTTTTTAAGCACTTTACAATAAGAAAATCACACAACAGGCAGCTCAGCCGAAATCGAGCTGAAATCACTGGGACTGGAACAGTTTACCTGAAGAAATGAACAGGTGGATCAATCGAGGTGTGAAACACTACTTTCTACCTTGCAGAAATGTCTGATTGGAAAAAAATTATGGTCTGCCATGGTCTCTGCTGCTTATTTTCACATCTTTTGGCCTTTTAAACACCCTAGCCCTATTCTTTTCTGTTGTACATCTGTATTGTTCAAAATTCGGGACTTCCCTGGTGTTGCACTGCCTCTGGGCATTGCCTCCAGGATCGTTCCCACCATCTTTTTATCTACGAATGTCCCGTATGTGTCTGCTCCAGACCGGAGGGCGTTAAGAAGAATTTCATTCATACATTATTTTCTGCACTCTTCCCTAATGTTTTGGTTGATACCTTTTGTCAAAATTGGTTTCAGCCCGTGTGTTGAATGTAGATGCAGGCGCACTGAGGCTCTGATCATCCATTATCTGCACCATTTTGTACATTCACTTGATTGTATACCAGTCCACGCATGAAGTTTCTTTCAACTTTTCATTATGTTGTGAATGCTGGTTAGATGTATAAGAAATCACTTGTTTTTGTTATTTTTGTTTTTAACCCAGAGCCCCGCCCCCCTCTCCCCCTCAGTTTGTGGTGTAGATTTATGCATTTGTGTGCACACGTATGTGTATCCTTTCTTGTGAGTACTGTAGTCTGTTTACACATATACAAGGGTGAAACCTGGATAGAATGAAAAGCAGGAAGGCCTGGGTTCTGGCCTTAGCGGGGCTCAAGGGGCGGAATCATTTTGTGCGGGTTAGGGTGCAAAGCTGACAGTTTTTTGTACACTTTTACTGATGAAATCGGAGCATTTTGAGACAGCTTTCATTTTTTAAAACAATGTCTGGTACCCACGTGTCGTCATATCCGGCCACAAGGAGCGTGCCATATTATGGGAGACCACCATCTTAGTCAGTAACTTTGTTTAAAAAATGCCAGATCGATGCTGTTTACACACAAATCTGACTAAGATGGCGACACTTCCGTTGGATGCGCACGCAGGTGGGGGGGAGCCATAAACGATTGTTTTTTTTCTCATTTCAGAGTCATTTCTTCAACAAAGTATTCCAAAGTCAGGATTTTCTGAAAAACAACAAAGCCCAAATCAGGATTCCTGCTTTTCCTGCCACATGGTTTCATCCATGCATATAATATGTGCATTTTGTGTATCCATGTATGTGTTTACTTGTCGGTGAAAGAGTAATAAAATGACAGAAAACATTTCTTTCTCTTTTATTTGAATGAACTGGCACATACACACCTGTATCTTTGAAGATTTATATTGGAACAGGATGACGAGGAGATGGAGGAAACAGTGGAAGGGGAAATGAAAAGGGAGTTGTAGAATGAGAAGGAAGAGAAGAAAGGGGGGGGGGGAGAAGGAGGGGGGAAGGAGAAAAACAAAGAGGACAATGAAACAAGAAGGAAAAGGGGGAGGAAGAGAAGAGGGAGAGATGCTATGAATCTCTTTTCTGTAAGAAATATTGTAGAATTCGAATGAACTTGGACATGCAAACGCAGACACATGCATGCACTTTTGCACACACGCCCATTTTCTCATCTTGCTCTGACAATGACACACTTCTGTGACCAGTTTATCAAACCTTACAGCAAAAATACATAAACAAAAATTAAAATAAAGATAAAAAAACACCCAACAACCCTGGATTATCAAATCGACTACGTAAGTGGGATACCAGGTCACCGATCACCTGAAGTAAGTTAGTCATGAACCTTTACTTCAGATAAACTGGGCTGTCAAAATATACAATGTTGCAATAGTTTGATATCAATGTATCATTACAGGCCAAAAAAGTGGTACAGCTTTGCCTTTTACTTATCTCAAGATTAATGTTTATGACGCTTGAATTATCTAAATATTATGGAGTAAAACAATCTACCTTTAGCCTTTTCGTTTTTCAGTTGCTTAACTCATCTAGCACCATGTTTGGTTTTTTATTTGTTTGGTTGTCCGTTGCATCTCAACCGACAAGAGGGAAGTAACTATTTTTTCGAGTGTTCATGTGCTGCTTTAACAGAAAAATCACTAGCATAAGCTCTGAAGACAAACAAACACATGGCAGGATGCTTGGCAGTGAATGTTTTTGTATTTGAGAGTGAAGTGATGTCTTGGGCGGATGTATTCACCCATGGTGCTAGAAGAGTTACAGGGGCACCCTGACAGATGAGTTTTTATAAGAAACGCATCAAGATCACCAGAAAGACAGCCTTATCAAGGATCGGAACACTCGCCTTGCTCTGGTTTCCTATAAATCAAACTGTCAAAATGGCGATTCCTTCTTGGCGGAGTTGCCAGAGAGAGAAGCCATGTTGGATGGGGTGGGTGGAGGCCACTCAAGGTGTTGAAGCTTTTTCTTTGTAGTGCAGTGAAAAAAAAAAGGAGCTATTTAATTTCCTTTGTTTTGAGCGAAACTCCTGTTGGTAAGTTAGTGGCTATTTAGCCTATAAGAAAAATTGGACAAAGGTGTAGTTTAGCAACATTCCCCCCCCCCCCCCCCCCCCCCCTTCACTTCAAATTTTCTCCTTTAATGGGATCCAATGTCGGCAAAGGTGCCACAACATTTTGCCTGGAGGGATTAAGGAATACTTAATGCGTAGCTATTTAATGCCCAATGGGGTTAGGCCTGCCTCCCTTCCTAGAGTGACTCTATGCTGGACACTACAGGGGAAAAGAAACTGAGGGCGGCCCAAAAAATCCTGGAGAAGGACGATGGAAAAAGAGCTGAGGGGCAAAGGACTATCTCTGGCAACAGCCCCCAACGTAGCAGCAGACAAGGAGATATCTTGCCGACGCCTCAAGTGCCAGACAGCACAGAGAGGATTGAGAGAGGGGTTAGGACTAAGTTTAGGCTGTTTTCACGAAACTGAAAGAAACCCGGCAGAAGCCAACATATTTAGAATCAAAAATAAAAAGTCCACTGAAAAGTGCAGAGCCGATGAAATTTGCTGATGGACAAAACAACTCGCTTAAAGTGGAATAAACAAAACTATACCTAAACATCGCAGAAAAAAGCATTTATTCAATTTTCATGTAAGTTGTTTATAGTCCCGTTAACAGCAATGATCTTCTAAGGCTGGTTTCCACATCAACCACCAAATATGGCTGCAACAATATAGCTTAACAACATATAATATATCATAAATAAGTCGCACAACAAAACCACCGAAAATAAGCCATAAAAATACATAAAACAAATGGTGAGGCATAACAAACAAGCATAGCAGATAAAATCCTACAACTTGTAACAAGTTTATGTTTTTACTCATTGAGCATGTTTTGTTATAGTCTATGTTTCAAGTGACCCACCTGCCAACAAGAAGAAAAGAACCGCCACACTTCTTAATGCTTTGAAAGCCATGGTTGGACCGACATCTGCTTCTCAGTTCTAGTTTGTCACATGCAAGTAAGAATGGTCACACGGTACTTTGGGGGAAGGAAGCAAAGACTAGACCCAGACCTCAAGTGCAAGCTGGAAATTTTGGTTGTGTGATGAATGACAGATGTGAAAAGATACCCTACGTTTGGCTGAGAGGTACAGGTTTAAAACAACTTTAGATTGGTGATGGCAGAACACAACAGAATAATGGGGAAACTGAGAAACGCATAAGACCTTCAAGAATCATCCAAAATGAGGTCTTATAAGGGAAGGGTCTTTACTCTTATAAGGGAGGTACGTTTAACCCTTTCACCGCCAATGTCGCATTTTTGCACCACAATGGTTCAACACCCATGTCACTAAAAGGCATCAAATCAAGGCCTGTAATCCGAAGACCTTATTTTCTTAATTTTAGGAGGCAAAGATAGGGCTAATATTATACATGTCACAGAGAAATTCCCAATATTGCAGATATTTTGTTCTCTCTACCCAGACAAGTTAAATGGTATTTTTTGGGCTGAAAAATGTCTGGCGACGAAAGGGTTAATAATTGCAAAGAAGGGAGATGTCTCAGAGAAGTAGGTCTTATGAAGAAGGAGGGAGTTTTATAATGGTAAGTCTTATAAGGGAGGTTCCACTGTAAAAATTGTCAACTGTTGATTCATATTTATGAATAATCAATAACGGAATTAGACAAACCTATATGCGTTTCTCAGTTTCTTTAAACAATTGTTTAGGCTCAGTATGGCACTTAGAATATGCAAGCATGTGAGCAAACAAATATACACACTCAGACTCATGCATGCAACATATTTTAGAGCAAGAGAGAGAGAAGAGAGGCCCAGTATGGTACTTAGATAGAATATGCAAGCGTGTGCGCAAACAAATATACACACATTCATGCATGCAACATGTTTTAGAGAGAAGAGAGAGAGGGCCAACAAAATTCTTGGCTATAAACAGTGTCGAGTAACATTGAACATGTCTTCACAGAGCAAAAACAGGAGACTGAGATGCGTAGCTATTTTATTGATTAAACTCCATTGTTGCAAATAATCATGGTTATTCATCACAGGTATATATTAGTAAAACAGAGATGTTTGATTACTTTAGAAATAATAACTCTAAAGCTGCATAGTAATCTGCAAATAGACAGATTAGATGAAATGGAAACAATATACAGGACATTTTGTTATGATTTATTTTTGTTAATAGGAAACAATGCAATAGAATAATACTACAGAGCATAGAACATCTTATTAACTTTACTATCACTATCTGATTAGGACAGCATCACAAACATAGATTAGTTCAAATAAGTGATTTATCTTCAGTGTGTTAAAAACTGGAAAGTGTTTACAAGGTAAAGGTGCAGATGAACACCTCATCCCCCCTTTGATTTCTTGGCTGACCCTGCATTTTCAGACTTGCCTTTCTCAGCAAATATTAAGCTGCATTTGATTAACTTCTTTAGCTCATTATCTTTGTTGGAATAATTAATCGCAGTAATAATGAAGGCCATTATTTAATATGTAATGCAATACACGGAACAGACGCAGACTGTTTTTGTTCTGGGCTTTCCCGTTCACACAGCTTAAGCAAATCTAGATCTAAATTTAACTGGGATGTTGGTGTGACTTGAACAGCAGATCGGGATTTGGGGATTTGTTCGCCTGTTTTATGCTATTTCCGAAAGCAGTTTTTTAATTGTACATGAAATATAACATAAAATACTGGAATCGATAGAGATTGAAAGGCTCTATTAACAGTAAGAAAGGCAAGTTTGAAAATTCGTGGAGAGCCGAGAAATGTAAGGGGGGGCGTTGATCTGCATCTTTTCCAAAGATTATATTAATACAAACAAGGTACCTTGTGATACATGCCTTTTAGGTGCACTTAAGAAGTCAGCAGCAACAAAGGAGTTTTCAATGGTCAAAATTCCCCCTCCAACCTTCCCTATATACATGTACACATAGTCTCAGAATGCGCAAGAATAAATTGAAAGACAACCCATCAGTGAAAGGCGTGTGAGAACATGTATAAAACAACCAAACACAGACACACACAAATGACAACTTTGATTTTGATGTTCAGATGATAGATCAAAGTTGCAAATGTTTCAAAAGATCTATGTGTATAAAAGCACACATACAAATCTTTAAAACTTTAATAATGTGCAAAAGGACAATGCACTTCTGATGTTAGACATTTCTGATTTAGAAAACACACCTGGTATGACAGAATTTGTTTTAAATACATTTCACCGTTTCATATTGCCGCACGCATGCAATACAGACGTAACTCA
>JAGGCT020001037.1:0-25000 GCA_017654935.2 Phymorhynchus buccinoides | reverse complement strand
TCCGACTTCAATAATCTGTTAACCTGAATATGACGTGTCCCGTTGTGTAGACTGATGCAGCAGACAGCTTATTAAATGGACACCCTGACGGAAAGAAACACGTCGAGATCACCAGGAAAACACCCTTTACAGAGATCGCAACACTCACTTTGCTCTGGTTTCCGAGAAATCAAACCGTCAAATCGGCGATTCCTCCTTGGCGGAGGTGCTGGAAGTCAGATTATTTAAGTGAAAGACAAGTGACTTGTCTTTTCTAATGGCCGCCTGAGTCAGACCAAATCGTTTGCACGAAATTTCCACAATACAAGCCTTTTTTTTTTGCTTAGGGGAAGACGGGGTAAAAAGCGCATGGGCGGGTAAGAAGCCCACCCCAATTATCTCATGAAATAAAGAAAATTTCAGTCAAATTTGCCCATGAGACGAATGCTAGACATTAACGCTCGTCTCATGGGCAAAATGAGACTGAAATTTGCTTCATTTCATGAGATAATTGGGGTGGGCTTCTTACTCACCCATGCGCTTTTTACCCCGTCTTCCCCTAGCTATTTTATACAGTTTACCAAAAGGAGTTTCGTTCACAAAAGAGGAAATAGCTCCTTATTTTACTGCACTACAAAGAAGAAAAAGCTTCAATCACTTTTGAGTGGCCTCCACCCACTCCGTCCAATCTCGCAGGCAACTCCACCAATGAGGAATCGCCGTTTTGACGGTTTGAATTCTAGGAAACTTGAGCAAAGTGTGTTCCTATCCTTGAAAAGGCTGTCTTTCTGGTGATCTCGACGTGTTTCTTGCAAAAACTCATCCGTCAGGGTGTCCCTTTAAGCTTAGGCTCTACTGTACTCTGCTTCAATTTGGTTCTTTTTCTTCTTTGTTTCGCTAAAGAAAAGAACAAAAATAAGAAGGAAAACAATTTTTGGGCCTTTTCCACTGACTATAAATATATAACATTTGTTCCTAGTGTTTTTTTAATCGATCGCTCAGTTTCCTGTCATATGATCACTGATGCGTCATGCTGCCGTTATGCGCCTGGCTTATAGTTAAAGGGCCAGCCACACACATTCAAATCGTATCTGAACGATGCGATTCTGACGATGCGAGTCATAAATCACGTGAAATTCATGTATTGGGCCTACTTTCATGACTCACCTCGTCAAAATCGCATAGCACTCAGATACGATTCGTATGTCGTGTGGCTAGCGTACAACTGTACGATACGATTCGATCACGTGATCTCGAAGAACAAATGTGATTGGCGCATCGAGATCACGTGATCGAATCGTATCGTACAGTCGTGCTATTTAGTGGACGTGTGGCCGGCCCTTAAGGGCCTGCTACACACATACGATTCGGATCTGAATGCGATGCGATTTTGACGATGTGAGTCATGATTCACGTGAAATTCATGTATTGTGTCTACTTGAGTAAGCCTATAGTGAGCGCAAATAGTAGAATTATTATTAGACTGAAGTATTTCACGTGAATCATGACTCACATCGTCCAAATCGCATCGCATTCAGATCCGAATCGTTTATTGTGTTTAGCAGGCCTGTTAGGCCCAGCATGTCCGCCTTCGGCTGGAGACAATCTGTGTGCGAATGTTCAGAACCTAAAAGGCTAGAAGAATGGACCAGTAAGGCAGAAAGATAGATCTAGTAGATGACAGAAAGCAAAGGGAAAAGGCAGAGTCAAAGAGAGGAACAGATTAGAGTAAGTTACAAGACATAACTTCCAGAAGGTGGGAGAACTGTTTGCCCCCAAGATCCCCACGGGGAGAGACTCGTAGAGAAAGCGGGATCGCCAACCTCCCCGTAACGGAGGCAAGAGGCATCCACCTAGCATAAGATGTAATATTTCTATTAATGTAGGCCTACTGTTTTTGATTAACCATTTCACCGCCAATGTCGCATTTACGCACCACAGTGATTTAACACCTATGTCACTAAAATGCATCAAATTGGGGTCTGTTATCCAAACACCCTATTGTCTTAGTTTTGGGAAGTAAGGATAGACCTTGTTTTATATCTGTCACAGAAGAATCCCCAATACTGCAGATGGATTTTGTTCTCTACCCAGGTAAATTTAATGGAAATCCTTAGCTGAAATATGGCTGGCGGTGAAAGGGTTAAAACAAAAGCAGAAAAGGGAACAAACACACACACAAGAACTGAAATGAACTATGAACAAATACATTTGCACAGCGGAAAGAAAGACAAAGAATAATGCTACAAGGTTTCAACCGAGACTTTAATCATTTACAAAGTGTGTATGTGCGTGTGCGTGTGCGTGTGCGTGTGCGTGTGTGTGTACGTGCGTGCGTATGTGTTATAGAAACCATGGAAGTCAAGGGCCTTAATCTCTGGAACAGATGGAAAGTGCACGAGTTGTTTCGCTTTCCACACAACAGAATGAGAGAGACATGCAGAGAGAGAACGATCGAACGAACGAAATTTTATTTATACATGGTAATGAGATAAGTACAATTATTTTTTATACTCCGCCCTCACACACACACACACACACACACACACACACACAGAGAGAGAGAGAGAGAGAGAGAGAGAGAGAGAGAGAGAGAGAGAGAGAGAGAGAGAGAGAGAGAGAGAGAGAGAGTAGATTAGGTGTTTCTGTCTGACGCGGCATCACGTTGGGGATCTACAGGGAGACCTGACTGGCTGGGTCACTAAATTAGCTAAGGGTGTTTTTGTTTTTCTTGCCCGACTTGGAACCTTGACCTTAGTATAGAGAGAGAGAGAGAGAGAGAGAGGGGGGGGGGGGCAGACAGACAGACAGGGAGGTTACAGACCAACAGACAGAGACAGACGGTCGGAAGGACAAACGCCCAGGCACATAAAACACATACATTAGAAAGAAATGATCTTTATTCTGGTCTCCTAGCATGATTAAAAACAGTGTACACGTCACACACAGAACTGTATGACGTCGAGTCGATCAGTCCCAGGTATGTCACAACTCATGACGTCATGATCCTTCATGACGTCATCATTTCCAGTGTGGTACTCTAGAAGAGGGGTCTGAAAACGCATGTGCGTGAAGCATTGAACCAATGAGGACTGATTTAAATATTAAAAAAATTAACCATAAAAAACACGTATCAACAAGAAATGCTAGGAAACTGCACAGCAGTGGTCACAAACAACAACGATAGGGGAGAGCGGGGTAAATTGAGTCTAGGGACAGGTTGATGATTGACCTTCAATAATTGTATTATTTAACTCATTTCAGTATAGTTTTATTCAACTCTTTCATAACAGGTTGATGATTGACCTTCAATAATTGTATTATTTAACTCATTTCAGTATAGTTTTATTCAACTCTTTCATAACCAGAGTGTTATCAATGATCTATTTGCTCAAGCGATTAATATTTTGCTACAATTCTATTTGGTTCAGATTTTGTTGATTCTTTCATAAAGAAAAGAAAACGAGACCAGAAACTGATTAGGGAAGGCGTGGCTAGTGCATCTCTGGGTCCCATCAGCACGTTCCGTTGCTTCTGTTGGTTCATCATATAGTAAAAAGCCAAGTGTCCGTCCGTGTGTGTGTCTGTGTGTGTGTGTGTGTGTGTGTGTGTCTGAAACACGAAACGGGCCTTATAACTCCGCCGTTTTTCGACCGAATCGCTTCAAATTTGCTGTGAGCCCTGACGGGGCGATGGCAACGGCAACCGAGGCGGCCGTGTCATTTGCGCGGTTCGGCAAATGCGCGAAACGCGCATCCGCCAGCCTCTCGGCGCCGGTATCTCTGGTGTTTCTGGACCGATTGCCTTCGAATTTGGCGGGAAGATCACCGGGGACGGTGACTATCCGTGTACCAACCCGGAAGCGAATCGGGTCAGAAACGCGCGCGCTATACGACTCCGCCGTTTCTTAACCGAATCGCTTCAAATTTGCTGTACTCGGCGTTACCAGTACTTGGCGTTACCGTTACTAGGCGTTACTGGGACTCGGCGTTGCGCTAGTTTTCATAATTTGTCATCTGTGTCAATCTACCCACTCTCCGCATGATGATGACTGTATTATGATGCACAGAACAATAACATGCATTCAAGAATAAAGATAACGGTCATGATAACAGTATAATGTCAATGGCAACAGCAACAGGGTAACAGGAACAATGTAACCAAAGAAACAAAAATGACACTACACATCTCTCTCTCTCTCTCATTCGGCAATTCACGCTTCTGCCATTATTGTGTTCAACATTTGGTTTTGCAAACGACAAACTACGGGATAAGCGTGATGTGCCCCCGTCTCTATGTGTCCCCGTCTCCCCATCTCTATATATCCCCGTCTGCATGTGTCCCCGTCATTGTGCCCCAGTCTCCATATGTCCCCGTCTATATGTCTCAATCTCTGTATGTCCCAATCTCTGTATCTCACCATCTCCATATGTCCCCCTCATCATATGTCCCCATCTCCATATGTCCCCGCGGAGTAGGGTAAAGGCTATGGTTAGGGATCGAGTTAGTTTAGGTTAGTGTTTGGGTTTGGGATAGGGTTAGGTTTAGGATGAACAAAGAGATTGGGAGATATAAGACGGCTTCGAAAGTGGAGTTATCCAGCATCCTTCTATCATTGAACGAACTCAAGCATGCATTTCTGACATCAAGGCTTGGATGACTGACAACAAACTCCAACTTAACAAGGACAAGACTGAAATGATTTTCATTCTCCCCAAGAGACTTTTGCCTATAAACTCTCTACCTTCTTTTATCCAAGTAGAGAACTCTCTCATTCAGACTTCTGCAAGCGTGCGCAATCTTGGCTTCACACTGGACCAAACACTTTCGTTCAAACTCAAACTGTTCTGTCGTGCTTGCTATCTGGAACTCCGTTGCATTGCTTCTGTTCGTCATTTTCTCTCTGATGACGCCACCAAAACTGTTCTCTCTCGCTTAGACTACTGCAATTCCCTTCTTGATGGTTGCCCACAGAATCTCCTCGCTAAATTGCAGAAAATTCAGAACAATGCTGCTCGTCTTGTAGGCCTACTGAGGTGTTCCAAATTATCTCACTATACCCCTATGCTTGAATCTGGTCACTGGCTTCAGAGAGAGAGAGAGAGAGAGAGAGAGAGAGAGAGAGAGAGAGGGGGGGGAGTCAGGGAGGGGAGGAGGGAGGGAGGGAGAGAGAGAGAGAGAGAGAGAGAGAGGAGAGGGAGGGAGGGAAGGAGGGACGGAGAGAGAGAGAGAGAGAGAGAGAGAGAGAGAGAGAGAGAGAGAGAGAGAGAGAGAGAGAGAGAGAGAGAGAATCTCACACTAAGTATGAAATTCAATATACCTAAAAAACAACCAAAAAACACATTAGAAAAACATGAAAATGTTAAAAGAGAGACAAGAGATTGGGAGGGCGTGAATTAACGCTGAACTCTATATGATCAAACATTTTTAAAAAGGTAAGTTTTGGAATCAGAAATAACCTGTAGCAATCGGAATGATTTCAGGTATAGGCCACAAAAAATGAAGTTAAGGTATCGGTACACGTTAAGATTATACACGGGATATTTCTATTTCCCCATGGCAACACAGTGAGTTCTTCTTCTTCTTTTCCCTATAGCAACCGCAGTCACTGCTGACTAGTATGTCGCTGTATTTGGGAGGATCTACGGGAATGCGCAAGACAACAAACTATCAAGAAGAAGGAAGTGGACAGGAGAAAAAAAAGAAATATAGAAAGCTTGGCCCAGCCAGCCAGGTTCCGCTAATCGGTCCCTAACATGATGCTGCGCCAAGCGAGAGAATGACCCAGTCAGCCAGGTCCCGCTAATCGGGCCCCAACGTGATGCCGCGTCATTGGGAAGAATAAAATAAAGGAAAATGAACTAAAAATAAATTGAAATGAACTAAATAAAATAAAGAAAAAGAGAGAAGGGAGTGTAGTTACTGTGATTTGGAGACCCAGGACACAAAAGTGCCCAAGGTCCCCTTGCCTCAACAGCCTGTTCTGGGAGGTTGTTCCATGCCTTGATGGTACGTGGCAGGAAGCTTGCTTGCCTGTATTGGGTACGGCAGTAGGTCTGGGCCAGCTGCTTGGGGTGTGCTCGACGTTGGCGCTGTGGTGCTGGGACCAGTTTCTCTCTTACAGTTTTCATAGTGACCAGATTGTTTTGTATCTTGTAGAGCATGGCTAGTCTTGCTGTTTCCCTTCGTTCTTGCAGGGTGGGCTTGAGTTGTAAGTCATAGTATGAGTGGCCTAACACTGTGTTGCCATGGGGAAACATAAATATCCCGTGAATAATGTTAACGTGTACCGTGACCTTTTACACATGCACAATCTTAGGGATACCGTAACTTTTGATTTTCTGAAAGAAAACATATTAAGAAACGATTTCCCCCAAAATTGCAGCATGGATCGTGTCTTATTATCGAAATATTTGACATTCAATTTGTATGATGGTGTTTCTTTTCTGAGCCTTGTAATTTCATCCCTTGGTTTTTGTTTTGGGCAGTCGTGTGAAAACATTAAAACTTTCCATATTAATCACTGTGACAGTAACATTCAGGATGTCCAAGTATGAGGAAAATTACACCCTTTTTTATTATAGAAAACCCTACTACAAAATTTCAGATCAAGCAAAATCATTCAAACAGACATTTTTGAACATACTAATAGCAGAAACGCTAAACAAACAAAAATTCAAAACGAAAATATGCACACTATAGAACAAATGGATTAAAGCGCATGCTACATTTTGAATGTTTATTTTATTTTACAGGGTTGAAACAGTGTTTGTAAATAAAACAAATATTCTACAAGTAAGTCTCCAGGCTGATTACAAAACATGATGTACGACCCCTAAAATGCACATAATCTTCAAGTACTGGTTGGAAAGGTCGACCATGTTTAGTAAGAAAATCAACAACAGGTCAGTCATTATTTCATGGTGGCTCCCCTCCCCACTTCCCGTTTATACCAACAAGAACATAACAATGACACACAGTATTGTCATTCAACTTTATAAGAATAACATACAATTTTTTTTTTTTAAAGTACAGAAGAAAGACATTGCTGGAGTGAGGCATAATTTACACATACACACAGCGCGCGCGTGCACACACGCACACACACACTCATGCACGCACACACACACCAGAGATAGATAGATAGAGAGAGAGAGAGAGAGAGAGAGAGAGAGAGAGAGAGAGAGAGAGAGAGAGAGAGAGAGAGAGAGAGAGAGAGAGAGAGAGAGAGAGTAAGACAATAACGCACTGTATTGTGTTTATTGATGGTTTCTGGTGGTACAAATAGACCTATGCAAAGTAACAACGGCTACTAACACAAGTACAGAGACAAACAAACAGACAGACAGACAAGCAAAAAGGACGAGACGCACAATCAAGAAGCAAAACAAACAAAAAAGCAACCAAATTTTTTTTTTTTAAACCTGACGGTTTAACATAGCCGCATTCGCTCCCCTTGGACTGCTCGTTTTGGATTCTGCGACCTAACAAACCAGGGTGTGGCTGCGAGTTGGGATTCGGAATGAGCTAATAGAAATTCTTACAACGCACGTAGTTCACACACATACTCTTAAAATACCATATAATGCAATACATAAAGCTAACCAATAACGCAACAAAATCAAACAAAACCTTTTGATCATGCGCAAATCTCTTAAATAATTCACATAGATCTAAATGCCTCATGATCATACTATTCTTTGGAAATAAATAAAAAGTCGATCGAACCAGTCGAAAGGAAAATAGTCAAAGAAAAAAAAAGAGTTTTGATGATAAAACTTTATACTTTGATATACAATAAACTATAGTGGAATCATATAAACACAAGCCAAAGGAACTATTCATTGAGAATTTTCACAGAAACGTTCACGCAAAATCAAGACCTAAACAAGTATTACACGAAAGAACATATAATTTTTAATACTCACAGGAAAAGATACGCCAGTTGCAAACCACTTCACCTCTGATCACCACAACTTGTCGCACATCAGAGTGGCAGCCCTCTGGCGCAATGGGCGAAAGGAGGGCCAATACCGGAAATTCATGGAAAGCCAACTTATCCAGCGCCTTGGCACCTTGAGTCCACATGGACTCAATGTCAGGGAATAAACATTGTTCCATTTCATCAACACCCATCCCCATCCCCCTTCACCCCCCTACCCCCCAATGCTTTTTTCCAACACCCCCCACTTCCCTCCCCCCTTTCCCTCTGCCTCTCCAACAGCCATCTACACCCCTCTCCCCCCCCCTCCCCCCCCTCCCCCCACCTCACTTGTTGCCCATGCACCCTTTTGCTCTTCTACCCTCATAAACTGTAATCACACTATTTTTCCACTACCCCCACTATTTCTCTCCCACTGACCTTTGGGCTGATTGTGAACTATGCTCACAAGAGGAAGATCTACAACCTGCCAACTTTGCTGTCTTCACTTCATGACTAAGGGCACGAAACGTTGAAGTTTCTCCTTTTCACAGGTACCTTGTTTTTTATACCTACCATTTTTACGTTACTCCAAAAGGTACTGCAGTCAGTTTTTCATCTTATAATTTTTAAAGATTGTTTTTTTAAAGGCGGATTTTTTTTATCGCAAAACCAAATGGGGGTCGTTCATATTTATGCAAGGAAATTTAAATGCTTGTATAAATTACGCATTAAACGACATATCACTTAGTCTAAGATGGTCCTTTCATAATATTTCACCGAGGGAATATTACTTCAAATGCTTGTATAAATTACGCATTAAACTACATATCACTTAATATAAGATGGTGGTTTCATATTTCACCGAGGGAATATGACTTCCTGGTTGTATTAAAGTATAGTATGTGGTATTTCGGTTCAAGAGAGTGTTTAAGCCAACGGAACCATCCAATTGATGATGGCGGCTGAGGAGAGAGAGAAGAAGGGAGACCGAGCCTGTTGTTTGACTCGATAATTGTAAAGCTCTTAGGGCTTCGGGAATGACAATGGCCATGAATGAAATATTCGGCAAATGTTCAGAAACGCTCCCTCCTCTGCCCCTTCCATTCGTTTCAGACGGTTTCGGTTAAGGGCCAGCCACACGTCCACTAAAATCGTATGACTGTACGATACGATTCGATCACGTGGTCTCCAAGAACGAATGTGATTAAAGACTGTACAGGGGAAGATAAACATCCGGTCTCTTTTCCCTATATGAGTAGTGAGGACAGAAACGCTGGTTATGTCCCTTTGAAACGTGACACATTTTACACATCGATAGGCCAGTTGAATTCTCCGTTCAAGTTCCAGTCCGAGTTTTTGGATAGCCTCCACTGTGAATAGTGTACACGTCCGCACTAACGATAACTCTATCAGCCCGGTTCGCCGAGCTTTTAAGTATTCCATCTTACCCTTTTATAATATCTTTGATGTGATTCGCGCTTCGAGATTACGTGATCGAATCGTATCGTACAGTCGTGCGATTTTAACTGACGTGTTGCTAGGCGTTATGGTTAGGAATAGGGTTTGGGATAGGGCTAGGGCTAGGTATGGGTCAGTTATGTGTCAATCTCATAGCATACCATAATTGTGTTATTTTTTGTGTGGATTAGACGGTTTCAGGTTAGGGTTTGGGATAGGGTTAGATAGGCTTAGGGTCAGTTTAGTGTCAAATACACAAAATAATAAAAGGTGATGACTAAACTGACCCTAAACCCATCCATAACCCTATCCCAAACCCTAACCTGAACCATCTGAAATGAATGGAAGGGGCAGGGAGGGAGCTATTCTTAACATTTGCCAAATATTCATATACAGTGTAACTAAATTATGATGAAATGTATGCATAATTCATATATAATACTTATTAAAAGGATGCAATGTAGAAATATTCCATCACTTACGTGATAATATGACGATCTGTAGCAATGACAAGTACGAGTATACAAGCTCAAAAATCGATTTTTTAACAGAATAAAATCCATCTGATTGAACTAAAAGCATAAAAAACCGCTATACATTAACTCAAAGATATGAAGATAAGAAAGTAAATGAAGTAAAGAAAAAAAAACCACTACATTTTCGTCTTAAAAATATTTTTTCAAAGGCGATGAGGTGATGTGTTTGTTGTTTCCGACCATGACTGCCAGATAGCAGAGGGGGCAGATACTATTCTGGCGGGCTGGGCGAGAATATGCTTATAGTGGAGATGCCTTGCCCAGGGTACATCCCCACTCTCTCGGCCAAAGGGAATTGAGGACAAAGCTGGCATTCACCCCCCCTGCTGCTCGTTGAGGAAGGTCCCCAAAGGCCAGCCCATCCCTTTGGCTGCAGCACCAGAGCCGATGCAAGGGGTCCCTCGTTCGAGAGTCATAGTCTTCCACAAGAGACTAAACTGTACCATGATTTTCTATTACTGTAGAAAATCATCTATTGTACAGCTCTCATGTTACTGTTGGCCCCTACTACAGGCTAATGTCAACCAATGATAAAAGCCATTTGAGTAAAGGGCGCGAGGACACATAGAGACGAGGACATATGGAGACGAGGACACATAGAGACGAGGACACATAGAGACGTGGACATATAGAGACGAGGACACATAGCGACGAGGACACATAGAGACGTGGACACATAGAGATGAGGACACATAGAGACGAGGACACATAGAGACGTGGACACATAGAGACGTGGACACATAGCGATGAGGACACATAGAGACGAGGACACATAGAGACGTGGACACATAGAGACGTGGACACATAGAGACGAGGACACAATCATAGAGACGTGGACACATAGAGACGAGGACACAATCATAGAGACGTGGACACATAGAGACGTGGACACATGTCAACCAATAATAAATAGAGGACACATAGAGACGAGGACACAATCATAGAGACGTGGACACATAGAGACGAGGACACAATCATAGAGACGTGGACACATAGAGACGTGGACACATGTCAACCAATAATAAATAGAGGACACATAGAGACGAGGACACAATCATAGAGACGTGGACGCATAGAGACGAGGACACAATCATAGAGACGTGGACACATAGAGACGTGGATACATGTCAACCAATAATAAATAGAGGACACATAGAGACGAGGACACAATCATAGAGACGTGGACACATAGAGACGTGGATACATGTCAACCAATAATAAATAGAGGACACATAGAGACGAGGACATATAGAGACGTGAACACATAGAGACCAGGACACATAGAGACGAGGACACATAGAGACAGTGATCAGAGAGAGAGAGAGAGAGAGAGAGAGAGAGAGAGAGAGAGAGAGAGAGGTACATATGCGCTATATCTTCTTTCCTATCCCAATCACCAACTTGGTTTTGCACAGCTAAGTGTTCGAGCCAGCGAACACACACGCACACCAAAATCCACGTTTCTTGTGATTCACGTGAACACTGATAGTCACATAAAGCATGTGAGATACAAATTATTACTGACGTTTCATATAAAGAAACACATACATTTCATGTAACATATAGCAGACAGGGCAACAATATAACGTGAGAAATGTAACGTGTGGCATCTTCATCATAAATCACGTAACGTTATCACAACCAATGCACCGCCATGATTATCCCCCCTTGTCCCGAAGTCAGGAAATGTTCCGCTGGGGGGCAGGACAAACGGTATAAGCGTAACTCTTCTGACACGATTTCTGGTTAAAAGACATACTTATGAGAGAACTGACTAGAAAAAAGACTCTTTATTAGAAAAAAACATATCACATAAATGTAAAAGCACTCAACAATAACTCCACTTACAAGGAAAAAGGTTCAATGGTAATTGCAAAAATCACAACATTTAAATACAAAAAAATATCTCCGAACACAAACTGCTTTCAAAATTATGAACACTTTATGAAATGAATGCGTATGCGCTCATTATTGAATACCAATCAACAACAATAATTATTGCGAAATCCCTAATTTTTTGAACACTAATGCGTATGCACTCACCATTGAATACGAATCAACAACAATAATATTGCGAAATCATTTGGTCTCCTAAGACAATAGTATTGAAAGTTTTGCTAAGAGTCTTTTAACTGTTTTAATTTAACTACACAACGGGTTTTGCTTAGCAATGTCAAATAGTTGCACAAGTTGACAAAAAAGACACCATTCAAACCACAAGAAAAACATTCCATGAAATAGAAAATAAAAACACCAAAATACACACAACATATAAACATTCAAATAATAAAATGTTGTTGTTGTTGTCTTACCCTGGCTTAAAGACTCCAGGGATCATCCCAACAGCCGAAGCACTTGAACACTATGGCACAAATGCACCAGCTAGGGATGAGAACATTACGTGTATGACCGTTTTTGATTACCCTGCCACGTGGGCAGCCACACTCCGACTTCGGAGGACGAATAATACATTATGACCAACGCATTTGCAAATATTACAGACTCTTCCTAGCTAGAAGAAGAGTATGTTGTAGTTTTTCACTGATAACGCAGGTAACACAGAGGGGTGAAATTGTAGTCATTTAGCTTGTTGCTTTGTGCTTGATTTTGACCAACATTTTAGCAAAATTCTCCCACAAAATGTTACACACAACACGACCAACGCTACCAAGCTTTCCTTTATGCCCATCATTGTCAAAATCCACTTGACTCCACCGAGAATCTGTAGCTTGCGTCTTTTGTCCAGCAAAAATGTGTACATTATTTAAAATAAATACGAGTGTTTGAAGACATAAATCCCAATTAACAAATCCCAAGCGTTTTCCTTTCCTTGTTTAGCAATATCAACACATTTTAAACAAGTAGTTATTAGTCCCCATTTGCATAAACCAATCACAATCCTGTGAGGGAGCAAAACACGTTAATACGTTAAACCAATATCTTTTTCTTTTGGTTCGCCCACTTGGCTACAGTATACAATGCATTACATTGACCTATGACTTCACTTATGAATTCCTTCATAACAATAGCTTTTCATGGGGATATTACGTATTATATAGTCTTTCGTCGCAATATATAATCACAATAATACTCTGAATCAAAATGTCCGCAGTCATCCAATGTCCCATGGTTCCGTGATCAACATGGAGTTGGGTCAGTCAACATGGCGGCCAGAGGTTAAAAGTTACATCCTGGTTAACTTTCAATTCGTGCACGGGGGTTAACTTCCTGACTTAACCAATGCAAAAGCAGTAGAGATGCGTATGTTTTTGCAAGAATTATAAGTTTAAGACACACACACACATACCAATTTCACAGCCTACTTTATTCTAGATAAACATGCAGTGATTACTTGTGTGGCGGGAACACATACAGTATCTAACAGAAAGGTAACATTTCCTAATATTACTACATGGGTTTTGAACGTCTTAAAAGACAAATAACATAGAAAAGACCATGGCAAAACGAGACAACAGAAAAACCCGATCGTGTTTTTGTTTTCTTTTGAGCAAGATGGCCACGTATGTAACGATTACCTTACGTCACCAGAACGGACAACGGATGAGTTTGATGAATTGGAAAATCCCTGAATGAAGACAACAAGGACTGAAGAAGGCTTTTGGAGTCACAAACACAGCGGATACACACCAAAGTTCACAACTACACAGAGTTAACGGGTACACAGCAGACTTAGGAACATCCCATCAGAGTCACACATGTATGTTGTAACACGAGATCACATAACGACGTCTTGGAGCGTGCATAAGGAAGGCTCATGCATGCACAGACATTCTATGGACAGAGCCAGACAACAGACGGTCCTCAGAGACGACCCCCCCCGCCTTTTTAAAGAATAGAAGCATTTTGGACATGGACGTGTTATGCTTTGAGAGAACCAAGCCACACACAGATCATGCCTCTTAGATGGCCCTCTGCCGTGAGTAGAGTAGGCCTATATATACATCCTGATCATTTTCATCACATGAAGGTGACTTTCTTGGCCACGGAGGCGTCCAGGAAAGACCACCTGGGGTCCTCGGGAGAGGAGTTCTGCCCGTCAGGCTGGGGATGGGGGTGGCGCTTGTGGAGGGGGGAAACGGGGAGGTGCGCGGGGGATGAGGAGGAGGACTTATCCCCTATAGGCACCATCTCCACCACGTTGCTGACCCCCGCCCGACTCACCGAATCCCGATCGCTGAGCTCAGAGTTACGATCGAACGACTCGCCCAGCCCTTCGTCCTTCTTCTGCTTGGCAGAGCTCGCGCTTTCCGTGTCTCCCTCCTCCCCCTCCCTACCCCCTGCCCTCCTCTCCCGGCAGCTCTTCTCCTCCTCGTCTCCGTCGATGGAGTCCGATCTGGCCACCACGTTCCCGTTCAACGGTTTCAACGACTCTCGCCGAATCCTCTCCGCCTCTTCCTCGGGGATCGTCTCCGGGATGGTGTTGCTCTGCGTTCGCCGCACGCCGTGCTTCTCTATGGTCACGTCCACCTCGGCGAATGGCGTGTTGCTGTCGCCGCTGTCCGGCGCCGCCAGGTTGCGGATGGAACCTCCGCCCGAGCAGCTCTTGAGAGACCCTGAGGGGCTTGAGGACTGGTGGGAGAAGGACCTCTTCAGACGATCCAGCGCCATCACGCTCTTCTTCCTGGACAGGCGACGGTCTGAAAGAGTTAAAGAGAGACGGTGGAAGTTAGTGTTGAGGGGGTGGTGTATGGTAGATTATTACTGGTTTACTTAAGGTGCTTGTCTTAACGCACACTAGGTTTGTCAATTAACTTGTCTAGTTTGCATGATCTGACCGTTTTGTCTGTCATTTGTTCTCGAAGGACTTAAAACTGTGCATGCGCAATTATTCATTGTATTTCCCCCCCCTCCTCATTGTAAATAATGTAAACCTATTTTGTTCTTTATGTTTATTATGATCTGTGTTTCTATGTTTTCATATATAATCAGTGTTTATGTACAATGCTTTGTTTACTTTATTTTATTTTTCTTGTTTGTACGTGTAGGCATTACTCATTGTTTGTAGTGTTTAGCTCAATGTTAATGTACAGCGCTCTGAGCTCCCTGCAAAGGCAGTAGAGCGCTTTATAAATGTCCAGCATTATTATTATTATTATTTTTATTATTATTATTATTAATGAAATATTTTAACTGTCTAAAATGTAAGTAGTATTAAACACCAATTTAGATAAACAATAGTGGTTGAATTCTACCAACTACACAAGTAATTTAAATAATATTTATACATCACGCCCTTTCCTTAACCGCCTAGGCTATATCTCCACAACCCTCTCCAAACACACACTCTTCAGTCCTCGTTTAGCTCGCCCCGGAATCTAAATTTAAAAGACACAGGCTTAGCACAATAGCGAAAATGTAAGCATAAATAATACACAATATGTTTTTCATAGAATACAAAAGTATCTTCTCTTTGCATTCGTAAACGTTTTCTTCCATTTTCTTAACCAAAGTTCAACACTGGGGTATGGGTATACAACGAAAAGAAAAAAAACTTTGAAACGCTAAGGTATTTTTGTTTAAAAAAATATCATCCAGAATGGAGGCAGTATCATTGATTTTTGAAGAGAATTCAGACACACTTTGTAAACTGCAGACTAATAAGTAGCCTGTCCTTTCTTTTTAAATTTTGCTGTAGGCTGGGGTTCAGTTTTCGTCATTCCAATCATCTGACTTCAATGGTCGAATTATCGTATGCTTATGTTCATGGTCAGAAACACAAGATGACAATAATTATGATGAATAGGGGTTTTTTGACGACAAGAAACTGTCACAAATTCATAACATCGACAATATGGTATACGGTAAAAAGGGTTTGTGTGTGTGTAGGGGGGTGGGGTGGGGGAGAGGGGGTAGGGGGGGGGAGAGAAAGGGGCACATGAAAGGGAGAATGGAAAGGGCTGAGTGTAACAGAGATATCACCAATAACTTGCAGAAAAAGGTAAAAACGTACAAAGAATGGAACTGTGGGTTTTCACCCTTAGGAGATCCGCACCACCAGAAAAAACCCATACAAAAAACCCCACATGTGGTATTTGAGTAACCTGGTATTGTATATGGGCGACATGTGAGTAAAGACATGCAGTGGGATCCTAGAACACAATGTGAAGATATGTTATAAAATAGCAGAAAGGTTGATACATGTGATAATTATCGTCTCATTCTTCGCGTGAAATGATACGATTGATATGTACAATAAGCATGAGTATTGTATGTCCCTTTAAAAAAAATAATTATGGAATCATAATGCGTAGCGTGATAGATAAACGCTTTCCACAACGACACGGTCTAATCACGTGATTTAAATAATGGGATTTTGGTGCATTTCGTGATTGTTTTATTCAACATGGTATTTTGTGTTTCATGCACAGTGCATTTTGCGAATACACGAAAACGGCGTATGTCGGCACTAATTGCAAGCACAAAATATGACACGTCAGGACAGCTAGCCTTTATCCGCTTTCAGACAGCATGAATGTACGTATCTTTAGCTTTATTAAAGTGATTAATTCACGAACAGTTTGACAAGGTTTGCAATACAAACTATCACTTTCATATGGAGTATTGTGTAAAGATAAAAGTATGTATACAAAATAACCATCTCTTTTTCTCTTAGCTGGAAGTGAAAGTGACAACGTGACGATGCAGCAAGAAAGATGGAATTTGTGTGTCCACACTTGTCAATTACTATTTTCTTATGACTTAAAAAAAAAGGTTTTGTAGCCTACGTATGACCAAAAAAGAAAAAAGAAAACTTCCGTGACCTAATTACATTTCTATACAACTTTCCTTACCCCTAGCCTAAGACTACTTCACACGTAGAAACTTAACTGAAAAAGCAATATCAGAGTCACTGTGAAGGAAACCCCCCACATAGCATTCATAAACATTCACAACTTATTTGCTTCCCAGTCTCCTGATGGACCCGTAAGCGGATCTGTATAATCAAGTCCCAGTATGGGAATAGTCTTAACAAGCTTATTTTGTTGTCAAAATATATGTGAAATAATTCAATTCTAAAGAATAACATTCACAACTTATTTGCTTCCCAGTCTCCTGATGGACCCTTAAGCGGATCTGTATAATCAAGTCCCAGTATGGGAATAGTCTTAACAAGCTTATTTTGTTGTCAAAATATATGTGAAATAATTCAATTCTAAAGAATAACATGCCTATCCCCTCCCCCCTTCCTTCCCCCCACCCAGATCACACGTTATCCAATGTCACAAAACATCACCACCATAGAAATAAACGTCAAACAGCACACACCGATTTATCTTGCTTTTTGTTCCATACATACATCCAATTCTTATTTTAGAAAACATAGTAGACAACATTTAAGAATACTTAGCCAAAGAGGAAATAATAACACAAAACATAACAGAAATATACACGCAACACAATGCTTCATTCTGCATGCGTGTGCTAGGGAAAAGAAAAAGATACATACGCATGCCGGACTCAGGTTAGACAAGGAGAAGATGCGAACGAAAAGTGTACGGAGTCATGAAGGGAGGAAAGTGTGCAACACTAAACAGCATGGACAACAGGGGTGAACGTCATCATGAGATGGGCTAATGGTCACATGGGGGGGGTTACACGTGTTGACTACGTCTCTAGGGTGTTACTCTGTTTCACTTTCCCTCTGAGATCCTCTGTGGCCACATTCACAGCTCTGTATCACTTTCCCTCTGAGATCCTCTGTGGCCACATTCACAGCTCTGTATCACTTTCCCTCTGAGATCCTCTGTGGCCACATTCACAGCTCTGTATCACTTTCCCTCTGAGATCCTCTGTGGCCACATTCACAGCTCTGTATCACTTTCCCTCTGAGATCCTTTGTGGCCACATTGACAGCTGTGTTGCTCTGTTCCCTGAGCAACAAATCCTCCAAAGAAACAGCATCTGAAACCTTCAGGTAGGTGCACTCAACATACACCCCCCTTCTCTGTGTCTCTGTCTGTCTCTCTCTCCCCCCCCCCCCCCCTCTCTCTCTCACACACACACACGCACGCACACACACACACACACACGCGCGCGCACACACACACACACACACACATACACTCTCTCTCTCACTCTCTCTCTCTCCCACTCTCTCTCTCTCCCCCCCCTCTCTCCCTCACACACACACTCTCTCTCTCTCTCTCTCTCTCTCTCTCTCTCTCTCTCTCTCTCTCTCTCTCTCTCTCTCTCTCTCTCTCTCTCTCTCTCTCTCTCTCTCTCAGATACAGTCAATGTATGCTCACTGCTATGTCTCTCCCTCTCTTTTTCTCTCAAACAATGTCACTGGTTCAGCCGTGATCATTTATTCCCAAAACTAATGTACAAGCTACAATACACACACACACACACACACACACACACACACACACACACACACCTACAACAGGTCAATATCTGTTCAAAATATGAGAACTAACGGTTCAAAATGCAACGTTTGCAGCGTGGATACGGAGACGATTTTAAGGAATCTGGCCCATTAAAAATACATTATACTGAATACAGATTACTGAATGAGTCTAACTATCATTTGTTTTTTCCCCCTAAACAAGCACTTGAATAGGGGCACAGAGAGAGAGGAGAGAGAGAGGGTGGAAGGGGCAGATCGAAAAAGAGAAAGAAGAGATAGACAGACGAATAGACATGGAGACATAAATGGAAAGATAGAGAGAGTATAGACAGATGGATAGACATGGAGACATAAATGGAAAGATAGAGAGAGTATAGACAGATGGATAGACATGGAGACATAAATGGAAAGATAGAGAGAGTATAGACAGATGGATAGACATGGAGACATAAATGGAAAGATAGAGAGTATAGACAGATGGATAGACATGGAGACATAAATGGAAAGACAGGGACAGTGTGCTATGAATTGTCAAATTTTTTGGAGAAGGACAATATCACACCACAAATGATGTGCTCACAGTGCAGTTTACAGAAAAGAAGGGAAAGCATAAAAGCTAATTCGTGGCCAGAAAAACAAGTTTTACCAAAACATCAACCAAACCCAAATGAAAGAAAAAAGAAAAATAATCGAAACGAAAAACTCCCATAGAAACATTGTCATCACCAAAGAAAGAGCGAACAACCAAAGACAGAAAGAGAGATAAAAAAAAGAAAAAGAAATCAACACTATGCACTCATGGGAACCCAACGCAGTAGAAAATGACTACACAACTCCATTAAAAAACACATACACACTCAGAACAAAATACAGTTAAACTGATCAACACCGAAACAGAGAGAAATGCAACTTCATAGAAAAGTGACATTCAAAGAGAAACAAAGAGTACAATCATTTAACAGCAAATAAAATTCATAGCTAGATTTTAAGTAAAGAAACAGACACACACACACAACTACTTTTTCTCCAAAGCAACGCTAAAATTAACGATTAATGATTAGTATCCAATCAAGAAAACTGTGAAACATTTCAATCATTCCTTGTTAGCATGAAACGAAATCACCCACAACGAAAATGGACAATGTTTCACAAGAAAAAAAAGAAAAGAAAATGCATTCTCCAACCCATGCACTCAAATAAAATCAAACAAAACAACAACACATTCGATTCAAACAATTAGTAGGCCTATTAGCTATCAATAGTTTTAAAAACAATAAACTATGTTAGTGGTTTCGTACAGCAAAGACTCAAGTAAAGAAAATGAACAAAAAACAAAGAGATTCACAAAGATTCCACATGCTACTGGTTTCGTGAAGCAAAACCTTCTTGTGAGAAGCAAAAAAAGAAAAGCTGGTATAAGAAAGACAAGACGCAACAACTCAAGACCGAAACAAAATAGTACAACACAACACTCCATAACGAAACACGCGTACATAGATACAAACACACACAACAAATGCACACACACACATACATAGGCCTACATACGCGCGCACACACGCACGCACACACACACACACACACACACACACGCCTCCCAGCCCCCGAAAAAAAGCTACACGCTTCTTCTCGTTTTCTCAACTCAATTGGGACTCAGGTGTTCTGTTGGATTTACAACCCTCCCCCTTTCCCCAGCCAAACCAACATATGATTTGTCATCGTATTCCAACAACGTTTTGAATATATGAGTAAAAATGTCACTCTAGCACCTTGGCTCCCTCACGTGGTAGCCTGACACCGTTTCATCCTTCACAATCTACCGCTTTGTCCTTGGATGGCAACACATGAACATAGATCATTTCTTTCTTTCTTGTATGGATGGTGGGTGCAAGCGCATTCAGTTGCGCAGAAAGAAATGAGCTTTACAAATGTTATATACCAGAAAATGAAGAACACAAACGCCCATATTCTAGTTTGCAGCGAATGTTCAAGTGTCTTATACACTTTTCTTCAGGCCCTATTGATTATAATAATCACAAATGTTATATATTATTTATATTATGATTATTTATTATTAATTGCTTTCCTCGGCTTAACGTAGAGATAATAAGAAAACGCGTCAGCATGAGGAAACGGTTCAACTCTCAAGTACTCCCGCGAAGACGGAGTGTAGCTGCCCACGTGGCGGGGTAATCAAAAACGGTCACACACGTAATGTTCTGATCCCTAGCTGATGTACTTTATTATAGTGCTCAAACGCTTCCGCTGTTGGGATGATCCCTGGAGTCGTTTAGCCAGGGTAATCCAGCACTAACATCTCTCAAGTACAGACGTTGTCTCACCCACAACGACCCCCCCAAATATCAAACAAAACGGGAAACAGCGAAACAGCAAGCACCCCCCCCCCCACCCCCCCACCTAACGCTTTTCTTCCTCTTGCAATTTAAAATCCATCATTTAAACTGTCTCTAGAATTCAACCCTCACCACTACAACTACCCTCACCACTCCAACTACCCCCATCACCCTACCACTAACCACAGCTTTTCTTCACAACTCTAAATAATCGGAACTATCCGTAGACTCCACACCAAAATCCACGCTTTTTCATGCATCCAGACTGATTTACTCCAAACCCAACGAGCTCCAGTATCTAATCATTTTTTTTACTAGAAAATTGTACACATACATTGTATTCAAGCCCAATTTTCTTTCAAATTATCTAGCCATTCCTCTCACACCCACGCCATCCTGCTCCCCCCCCCCCCCCTCTCTCTGTGTGTCCCTATCTAAATTATTATCCTTGTAAAATAAAGTATCTGAAGTCTGAGGTCTCTCTCTCTCTCACTCACTCTCTTTTTCTCCCCCCCCCACTCTCTCTCTCCCTCTCACTCTCTTCACAACTCAAAATCCGAACTATCCCTAGATTCCACACTGAAATCCCCGCTTTTGCTGGAGTCCAGACTCATCTGCTCGAAACCCAGGGACTTCCAGTATCGTATCTTCTTACTGGTCGGCTTGGGCTGGTTGGGGTTGGGCGTCTTCATGCCGTTGTTCCTGAGGATCTCCAGCAGCTCGAACCTGAAGGAGGACACGTCCTGCTTCAACTCGTTGACGTCGTCCTCGGTCACCCCCAACCCGCTCTGCCGTGTTCGTTGTTTCTGCATGATGTACCGCTTCACCAGGTCTCGCATCACCGCCTGTGAGAACAACAAGTGCCGTATTTGTTCGGACTGTAAGGCGCACCTGATTGTAAGGCGCTCCTGATTATAAGACGCGCCTGATTATAAGGCGCACCTGATTATAAGACGCACCTGATTAAAAGCCGCACCTGATTATAAGCCGCACCTGATTATAAGACGCACCTGATTATAAGCCGCACACCTATAAGGCGCACCTGATTAATAGCGCACCTGATTATAAGGTGCACCCCCTACATTTTACATAAAATTCAGATTTTGCTTTAGGCCCAGTATTTTCTTACAGGGGTTTCAGTCTGGAACAAAAAGTGTCACCTTACAGTCCAAATAATACGCACATGCTTGTAGCTTAGACACCCTCGTAAAATGTTCGTATTCAGAGTCGGTCCATACTTGGTGTTCGACAAAGGTCATCCGAAATATTACTAGGCTATAATTATGGGCCTTTGGGTGTTTTTTTCTTTCTATGGATTTTATTTTTGTACTGAGAAGCAATATCTGCCATTCTCAAGAAATGGATAGAGTTAGGATTAGCCGAGGGTTATTGTCATGAAACTGAAAGAGGCATACTTTGAAATCGAGAGTCGTAAACATGGGGGGGGTGGAGGTGCGGGGGGGGGGGGGGGGGGGGGGGGGGGAGGTACGATAACTCTGTCACTAGAACTTAAAGAAACAAAGTAATTGACAAAAAGGTAAAATAGAAGTCAGTTAAAAAATACAACAGAAAAAAGTAAGTTTTCGGTTTAATTAAATTTCTTTAAGCTAACACACACAGAACCCCCCCCCCCCCACACCCCCCCCCCCCCCCCCCCACACACCCCACACACACGCACGCGCGCGCGCACGCACACACACACACACACACTCTCCCCTTTCTCTACTAGGATCTTACCTGGTAACGCATTTCTCGTTCGTTGAGCTTCTTCACTATTTTCTGAGAATATACAAACACAAAGCAATTGTTTACAACATAAACAGCAACAACTGCACAGCAGATTAAAAACACGGTCATATTCGATCTATGTGCAGGTCCTTACTCTGGTCTACTTATATGTGGGCTATTTAATATACTGACCAGAAAAAGAAACTTCACACGTGCATTTTATATGCACATAAAAGAACGGTTCATTCAAATCATTTAACATTTTGCAGATGTCTCATTCAATTATGTGTGCACCCAAAATTTTAAGTTTTTATTGCATTCGGGCAATTAGTTTCGATACAATAGCTCAACAAATAATACCACCCCAAATTTGAAGATCACAAAAGCGTGGCTACACAAAAAGTGTGAAAATTGGGTGTGTCCACTGTTTGGCAAGGCAAATTGTTTAGACCAGATGCAAAGCTTGTTCGGTAATTTCTCCTAACGAGATAATAAAATATTTTTGACTTTGACCTTGTACTAGACTAGCCCCCGCTGATAGTAGTACAGTGTTATATCAAAATGATGATTGTGAAGATTATGGACGTTATGATGATGATGATGATAATAATGATGATGATGACGATGATGGTGGTGATGATGATTGTGATGATGATGATGATGATTGTGAAGATTATGAAAGTTATGATGATGATGATGATAATGATGATGACGATGATGGTGGTGATGATGATGGTGATGATGATGATGATGGTGGTGATGATGGTGGTGATGATGGTTGTGATGATGGTTGTGATGATGATGATGATGATGATGATGATGATGATGATGATGATGATGATGATGATGATGATGATGATGATGATGATGATGATGATGATGATGATGAAGACAGCAACAATGATGGTGATAATGATGATGATGAAGACTGCAACACTGATGATGATGATGATGATGATGATGATAATGATGACGATGACGATGGCGACGAAGACAGCAGCAACGATGGTGATTTACCCGTATGCTCTGCCACCGGTTGTGTTTCTGCTTGGTGGAACAGAAGCACAGCTTGCTCTTGAACCAGCACAGGATGTAGTAGATGGTCTTGGGTGAAGGGATGAAGTTGAAGGGCGTGGGCAGAGTGCCGCTGTCATCGAAATAGCTGATCCACAGCTTGGACCGAGCGAACTTCCACTCCTCATCCGCCTGGCTCTGTGGGGACATTGGGACAGAATGAGTTAATAGCTGGGATTAGATAGAATGAGTTAAATGACTCATCAGTTAAATATAAAAAAGCTGATCCACAGCTTGGATCGAGCAAATTTCCACTCCTCGTCTGCCTGGCTCTGTGGGGACATTGGGACTGAATGGGTTAATAACTGGATGATACACTGGGATAGAATGAGTTAAATAACTAATAGCATCATAACTGATCAGTTAAATATAAAATAGCTGATCCACAGCTTGGACCGAGAGAACTTCCACTCCTCGTCTGCCTGGCTCTGTGGGGACATTGGGACAGAATGGGTTAATAACTGGATGCTGCAGTGAGACAGAATGGGTTAATGATGGGGAGAATGCTTCACTAAGATGCATTATATACCGATAAAATGGTTTGATGAATGAGACTTCATCACCAATTCTACTTCTTATCTCGTCAGTCTGGTTCTGTGAGGACGCTGGGAAAGAATGGGTTAATGAATGAAAGAATGTATCAATAAAATGCATGCATGCGGAGATATTGAGTGAGTAACTACGATTTAATAACAGTTATAATCCTCTGCTGCCTGTCCTGACTGTGTGGACATTGGCACAGAATGGGTTAATGATTAGATGTTTAAAAAACAACAACACACACACATGGATATAATGGGTAGATAACACACTTTCATTAACAAGTCCATTCCTTGTCTATCTGGCTCTATTAGGGCATGGGTACAGAATGGGTTAATGATTAATGAATAAATGTTAACAAAATATATACATTCGGAGAGGGGTGGGGGTCGGGGGTGAGAGGGCACACAATTCCTTCGGCATTTGAATGATAGCACGATGACAGCACGAAAAGATTGAGCTGAGATAAAACATTAATCGAAACAAAATGATAATAAAAACAACAACAACACACACACACATATGCACGCACGCACGCACACGCGTATGCAGATATACAGGCGAGCGTGCACAGAGAGAGTGAGAGAGAGAGAGAGAGAGAGAGAGAGAGAGAGAGAGAGAGAGAGAGAGAGAGAGAGAGAGAGAGAGAGAGAGAGAGACAGAGACAGAGAGAGAGACAGAGAGAGAGAGAGAGAGAGAGAGAGAGAGAGAGAGAGAGAGAGAGAGAGAGAGAGAGAGAGAGAGAGAGAGAGAGACAGAGAGAGAGAGAGAGAGAGAGAGAGAGAACTCGAACTCGAATTTTTTACTGAGGCTAAACAGATAAGCATATTCTGCTTTTTTACACCGTGCCCTCATGAACAAAATCAAATACATAAAAAGAACAAAAAGACAGAGAGAGAGAGAGAGAGAGAGAGAGAGAGAGAGAGAGAGAGAGAGAGAGAGAGAGAGAGAGAGAGAGAGAGAGAGAGAGAGAGAGAGAGAGAGAGAGAGAGAGAGAGAGAGAGAGAGAGAGAGAGAGAGAGAGAGAGAGAGAGAG
>JAGGCT020001036.1:0-32500 GCA_017654935.2 Phymorhynchus buccinoides | reverse complement strand
ACATAGGGGGGGGTCATATTAGATAATGGCCTTTATCATGACTGCGATTCAGTAATTATTCAACAAAGATAATTAGCTGAAAAGGTTTATAAAATGCAGCTTAATGTTTCGTAAGAAAGGCAAGTGTGAAAATGCGGGGAGAGCTGAGAAATGTAGGGGGGGGGGGGGGGGGGGGGGGGCACATCTTGACCTTTACCGTGTCGGTTTACCACAAAATCGGATTGTCCCCCCAAAAAAAAGGAGGACAAACACAATTAATGAAAGGTTACTCGCGCAAACCGCATAATTATGTCCCTTGGATATTTGCAAAGTATTTCCTATTTTTGTGTGTGTGTTAGGTAAGTATGGCTGGTACCCACGTGTCGTCATATCCGGCCACAAGGAGCGCTCCATAGTATTGGGAGACCGCCATCTTAGTCAGTAACTTTGCTTGAAAAATGCCCGATCGATGCTGTTTACACACAAATCTGACTAAGATGGCGACACTTCCGTCAAGTTGGAAGGGTCGAGATGCGCACGCAGGTGGGCGGGAGCCATATATACGTCAATGGAAAATCACTTCACAGCTTAGCGTTTTGTGGAGGACGTTGCATCTCGCATTGAAACTGAAACAGTTGCTATTGCTGTCTTTTGGGAGCATTGGGGGTTACTTGGCCTACGGAGCCACCATGCCTGGTAGGCCTACTCTGGAGCTTTCTAGGCCTAGAGGGTGGGACATTTCATTTTGGACAAGAACTTTTCCACTGTTAGCAGATTTGATTCCTGCTTTCTTTCTGGAATAGCAATTGCCTCCTCCACTAAGGGCCTGTCATCGACTAAGAAACGCTTCCCAGAAGTCAAGGGTTCAGTCAGGGGCGGATTATAGGGGTTTCCTAGTTGCACGGGAAACCCCCTCAGCTGTCTTAAAAAATCTCTCTCTCTCTCTCTCTCTCTCTCTCTCTCTCTCTCTCTCTCTCTCTCTCTCTCTCTCTCTCTCTCACACACACACACACACACACACACACACACACACACACACACACACACACACACACACACACACACAACACACACACACACACACACACAAACACACACACACACACACACACACACACACACACACACACACACACACACACACACACACTATGTATCGTTGATCCATGATGATTTTAGGTAACTGTAAACTATTAATAAATCCCGCTGGAAACCCTCCTTTCCGTTATTGACAGCATAATCCGCCCTAGGATTGTTTCATGAATCCCGATATTCGCTTGCTTCGACCTCTTCAGTGACCTCTTGGGGTCTGCTTTTGCGAACTTGTTCTGCATTTCATTCATGGGAACAACCGTACGTGTGCTTCCTTCTTTCTGTTGTCTGTTTTCGTATGGCTAAAAAGATTATGGTCAGTGTCATTTGCTTTGATGGGCTTGGATTCAGTGTCTAAGCCTCTCCCCACTCCCCCTTCTTCCAACAACCCAGCAGTTCAACAGTTGTCTAGGCTTATGGTTCTCTTTCGTCTGTCCCCTCTTCTGTCACACTATTTCTTCTCAGGCCTTGAGCCTTTCTTCCGGCAAAAGTGGTCTAGAACCTCCCCGGTTCCGTGGCAAAATAATCAAAGTGTTGATTGTGGCCACGCATACCCAAGAAGAAGAAGAGTGTGTGTGTGTGTGTGTGCGTGTGCGCGTGTGTGCGCGCGCGTATGTGCGCGCGCGTATGTGCGTATGTGTGTGTATGTATGTGTGTGACGGTGTGTGCGTGTATTTTCGCGTGTACTGTGTGTGTGTACGTGCAAGTATCCGCGTGTGCGTGTGCGTGTGCGTATCAGTGTCTGCTGTATGCACAACCTGCTTTGATGTAACGTAATGCATGACACCGTACCGACTATATGATATCTGACTGTAGACAACTATTAACTAACATTGTTTAGTCTAATTTGAAGCCAGCGTGGCTTGTTTGTTTGTTTGTTATTGTGCAGGCATGTTCAACTCTCAAAGATTCAAAATAAAAATAAAACAATAGCCATCATTTGAAGTGTGTGAGTGTGTTCGCACGCGCGCATGTGTGCGAGCATGTGCGGAGGGCCTGCCACTTGTGCACGGTATGGATGACAGCATGCGATTATGCATGTGCGTAGGCCTATCCGTATTCTTAATTTGTGGATGCGTAGTTGTATAGAACCCTTGAGATCCTCATGATTTGTAAAATACAAACTGAAGCTCATTTATCATTATAGCGAAGGTTTGTACTATACCAGTGCTTTCTAGTCAGAATAATCATGGAGTTTGGAAAGGAGACTCTCAAACTGGCTCGACCTGCCGTTATAGTCCACATTTCTACATTGAATATCTATGTGCATAATTTTTTTTTATAAACATCAAAGACAAAAATATCTGGGGGGAAAATATTTTGAAATATATATGTATGTATTTAACGCACACGCACACGCGCACGCACACACACACATGGATGGAAGTGTGCTTCTTTCCCCCACTTCACGACTCTGTTATCTATAGCCTTCATATTTGTGAGAACTGGATGAGTGCGCTGTGGTAGGAACACGGAATTTTTAAGCTTTGTGGGTAGGAATGATACCTGACAGTGTTGTTGTACCCTGACTAAAAGACTCCAACAGCCAAAGCACTTGAACACTATGGTACAAATGCACCATGTAAGATGAGAACATTACGTGTATGACCGTTTTGGATAACCTCGCCATGTGGGCAGCCACACTCCGACTTCAGAGGATGACAGTGTGTTTCGCTCCGGGGGTTGGGAGAGAGAGAACGTGCGTGTGTGTGCGTGTGTGTCAGTGTGATTTGACATCAATCAACAGACACGTGATTTGACATCATTCATCCTATTGAATAACCACGTGTGAAGAAAAAAATGGCAAGCAGATTTTGGGTAAAAAAACGTTGTTGTTGTTGGGTGGTTTTTTTTTAATATCCAATGATAGTATTAACCAGAGAATCTGTATGGTGGATTTGGTTTTTGTTGTTGTTGGGTGTTGTTGTTTTTATATCCAATGATTTAACCAGAGAATCTGTATGGTGTTTTTTTTGTTTTGTTTTGTTGTTGTTTAAACCCATAAGGAATTTTGTTATCAAAAATATAGTATAAAATCTCTCTCTCTCTCTCTCTCTCTCTCTCTCGTTGTCATCAAAAAGCAAACTAACCAGAAATACTTTTTAAGTGCTTGCCACCTCAGTTTTTCTTAACCCCAAGTGATATTTCGCCCTTTGTCCCCAAAGATCGTTCGTTTTCTTCAGCAGTCTTGTCATTACTCGACTGGAAAGTACGATTTTTTTAAAAATATATCTTTTCTTTCAAACTGATTCTTAAATCACAAGCTTAATTTATTCTCTCTCTCCCTCTCTCGCGAGGCAACCAAAAGGGAAATAACCTTTCTTTCATACTGCTGGTGATTTGAGGTTGGTTGTTGTTGTGTCCCTTCCATTGTACTCCCAGCTCCAGAGGATCGACCGTGAGGTGCCTGTGCCTTTCTGTCCGTGCGTGTCCATCTGTCTGTATGTGACAAAAACTCGTTTCACAATCCTCAGATTTAATTATTGAACTATTCAACATGAAAACTGGCAGGACTGTCCCAGATATGTTGACAATATACTCTATCGTGTCAGTTCGACTAACAATCTGATATTAACGAAAAGAAATAATATGGCAAGATACAACACCAAGGTTTTAGTGACAGAGAGAGTTGAACCAGAGCCTATGTATATATGTTACAGTCAAAATGAGAAATTAGTCATTACGGGTAATGCCTGGACTTTTTAGTCATTTCCGGAACTAACCGTTTCAATCAGCCATTACTGGAAATGGCTAAAAAATTTAGTCATTACCGGTAATGCCTGAAATTCAAGAGGAGTTTGTACCCATTCTGCCTGAATTTCAGCCAATATGGAAATGGTCTGAGTTTACCCATCTGGCTGAACTAGATATCAGGCAGAATGGCAAATGCATGTCAGCCAGAATGGGAAAATGTTGATTGCAGTAAAATACTGAGTATTAGCCCATCAAAGGGGTGGGTGAGCTTATACTCCTTTTTTTAAGGCAATATTTTTGTTTCAAAGTTTTGGGGCCAAAGTTTGGGTCTTCCCTCTGTCTCTGTTTTATTACTTTCTACCCGAAGTTTAGTGAAGGAACTTACACGCCATCCCATGCCACCTGAATGTCTCGCCCTCTTTCTCTGTTTCCCACCCACCCACCACCTCCGTCACTTTTTTTCTCCCCGGCCCCCTCTCCCTATCTTGGTTTTGTCTAGCCCTCTCTCCCTAGCCTACCCCACACATCTAAAAAGCACCTACATTTCCTCCTTCACCTCCACCCCCTTTGGTCTAAAACAAAATGTCTTCTAGCACAGTCTTTTTAAAGATACAAACTTAATTTCAAACCCTCCACTCCCCCTCTGATATTTGTTGCAAAACTTACACTGATAAACTGCTTTTTCAGTCTTATTAAAAGTTTAGGGTTAATATCAGCCTTCTTTCCATTTCAGAAGACGGAAGAAAGCATATTTCACAAAGTTGCATGTTTTGAACGAGTGACCGATTTGACTGTCACACTCAATGTAGTAATTTTTAGTTATTTTTAGACAGGCTCTGCATGATTATGTGTGATCGACTTGCTTTTAGCCTTGAAATTTGTTTTTAGTGTTCTGACTTTAAATTCATTTATGTTTCTGATTGAATGCATCATAAATTAAAAAACATTCAGGTTCACTATGGTGCTTTGTGTTTAGTCATTTCCGGTATTGACTGGAGAAAATTTTCAGGCATTACCGGTAGTGACTGAAAATTTTAGCCATTTCCAGTAATGGCTGTTTGAAACAGGTAGTTCCGGAAATGACTGAAATTTTCAGGCATTACCCGTAATGACTAATTTCTCATTTTGACTGTAACATATACACAGGCTATGGTTGGACTACTAAAAGGGAAGGCAGCTATTATTTATGAGGCCATAGTCACAAACCCCAGTCCCTCGATCACTTCATATCCTTTCTCTCTCTCGTCTTCAAAACTGAAAAACATTGATGTAGCTAGCCATCCTATTCATTAATTCAGGACTGTCAGTAATTATTATTATTAGTTAACAGTGAAACCGCAAGACACTTTCCTTTATAACAATTCTATTCAATGAGGCTTTATACTGAAAATTATCTTCCCCTTATTCGTCGCTAGGTGGCGCTTGCACTTAGGCACTAAAGCCTGCATGGCCTAGGCATCCATTGTTGTTAGGTCTACTCTCTCTCTCTCTCTCTCTGTCTCTTTCTCCCTCCTCTCTCTGTCTCTCTTTCTCTGCCTCCTTCTCCCTCTCTCTGTCTCTCCTGTTAGGTCTACTCTCTCTCTCTCTCTGTCTCTTTCTCCCTCCTCTCTCTGTCTCTCTTTCTCTGCCTCCTCCCTCTCTCTGTCTCTCCTCTCTCTCTCCCTCCTTCTCTCTCTCCTCTGTGTCTCTCTCTCTCCCTCCTTATCTCTCTCTCACTCTCTCGCTCTGTCTCTCTCTCTCTCTCCCTCCTCTCTCTCTCTCAAGTGAACAGAGGGCCTCACGTGAAAGCGCCACCTATATTTAATTACCGCCCTTGGGCAACACGAAGAAGCAGTATAAAGCCTCATTCAAAACATTTCAATTCAAAGTTAACAGTGAAACCGCAGCCAACTTCCTTTATAACAATTCTATTCAATTCAAAGCAAGTACCTTGTGCGAGTTCAAACACAGACTTTTAAGAGTGTGATTTTCTTTACTGCCACTTTACCTCTCAAGGTTTGCTTTGAATGTAGTGGCAAAACACATAATAATCAACTCAGGTGTGTGTGTGTGTGTGTGTGTGTGTGCATACGTGCCTGCGTGTTGCGTATGCATGTGTTTTCCTGTTCTAACCACTCAAAACCATCTGACCATGCAGAGAAAGTGAAAATTTTGGGTAGAATGCACTCAAAATTTGATGATAGGTGAAATTTGAAGGAAGATGAAATAAAGAAGATTCACTCTTCTTAACACACTAACCGATTAAAACAAAAGCAAACACAAACATGTAAAGGATCACTTTTATTCCAATATATTTCTTGTCCATCAAACCCCCCTTGCTCGGAAACATGTATCACACAATAATGATCAATCAATAAATAAATATTTAACAATAATTATGATATATTGACGAAAATAAAGTTAAAATAAAATACAAGTAGTGCACTTCTTCATCATCAATGCTAGCAAATTTGCAATCACATTTTTTTTTACTCCATCATATAACTGTGATGCACATCCACGAATTTAGTAAATTCAACAGTGTATATACTATCTTTGAAAGTCAACATAATAAAACAGAGATTGATCATCCAAAAATAGAAAGAATGTACAACAAAATTAATAGACATATATATGCTCGGACCCACACAAAGTTAAATTACATGCACATAACAAATCAACCAATACATACACATGAAAATCATTGACAGACAAAGCCAAAGGAGACTGGATCATATTAGCCATCTAAGAAAAGAGAATACTGCACATTTTGTTATTGTCAGAGTGAGGGTAAGTCTTCTTTTTCTTTTTTTGAAAGAGGAATCAGGCTGCCGTAATTCACGGACTACAAGCCGCTTCGTAATATAAGCCGCACCACCTACCCATCTATTCTCTGAACACTACATGATCGGATTGTGAGAATGAAAGCATGTGTGGATGAGGAATGGCATGGGAAAGTTGGGAGACAGAAAGTGTGTGTGTGCATGCGCGCGCTGGCATGTGCTTATGCACGTGTGTGTGTTTGTGTCTGTGTGTATGTATGTATGTACGAACGTACGTACGTATGTATGTATGTATGTATGTATGTATGTGTGCATGCGCGTGTAAATGATATGCTATGTTCATCAGTGTGTGTGCTTGTGTGCGTGCGGGCATGGGTATTGATGTGATTTGATTAAATGTATTTTTTGTAAAGCGCCATGAGCAGCTAGCCTGGAATGTGCGCTATATAAGTTTTCTTCATTATCATTATTATTATTACTTTTTATTTTTTAATCTAAAAAAAAAGTTACGCTTAAGCCATGTCGAAGCATAAGCCGCGGAAGCGTGGCGATGCACGATGTCCGCTTCCGGTTGAGTCTAGAGTTGATCGCCGGGTGTGTTGACTGCCAAAACGAAAGTGTCGGACCGCGAAACAGATGGTCATTTTGTGAAAAATATACCGAAATCAAGGTGATTTTCTTGTCATCAACCGTGAACAAGGCCACAGATCAAAGGTCTGAATCAAGGATGCCACTGAGTTGAATTTACTTTCACTTTCGGTAACGTTTAGGCTGCGGCACTCAGGGGGGGGGGGGGGGTCCAAAAAAAGTTGCGGCTTATAGTCAGCGAATTACGGTACTTAGCTTTTCAAATTTGTGCATTGAAATTTTTCACTGAGATCAGAGAAGTAACATTCTGCCATTGTCGTGAAAGAAATAGGGTTAGGATCAGCCAGGGTTATTGTCATGAAGTTGAAAGAAGCAGATTTTGATATTGAGAGTCATAAACATGAAGGGGGTGTCCGAAGTACAACTTTGCCCAGATTTCTGATCTAAAATCTTCAGAAAGAAAGCAACCTTATTTCAGTCTTCATTTTCAGATAGAAAGCATATAACTGGTTCCAAATAACAGTAGATCTGCTTCATCATATAGCACTTACCAAGGCAAACTCTTGTGATAAAAGACAAACAAACAAAAAATAATATTAAATTCCACATTAAATATATCAACACATAATTTTACACAAAACATATAGACTGTTCGCAATCTTACACACCAGACTGTTCGCACACACCATTCTTACACTGATGCTTTAGCCGTGTTTGCTATCTTGGAGATCAGAATAACTATTTGATGTAATGAGCAGGATTGGAAAAAAGGAAGAATCGCTGTCTGTGAAAAACTCTGAAACATCCTCATATTTCAATTTCACCATGGCTGCAAGTATATAATAATATTCACACACACACACTTTCAAAAGGAAATACACCTGCAACAGCCCAAGGTGGTAAAATAGGTTGAATAAATATTGTAACCATGAGTTGTCTTTTTAACTTCTTGCTAAAACTAATTAAAAGAAAATACACTGGAAATGTAATTATTGGTAATAAAACTACTGATATGAAAAAAAGTTATTTTATGCAATGGGACATGCTCACCTATAATTATATTCAAAGTGTTGGCTACAAAGGAGGATTTGGTTCACTCTCATTACATACACTGATACAGGCCTGTGTGTGTGTGTGTGTGTGTGTGTGTGTGTGTGTGTGTGCATATACAGCTGTCACAACTGTGTGAGGAACAGCACCGCCATCCAGACAGGTGACGTGTTTTTCTGTGTATGTGTGAGAGAGCGTGTGTGTAAGCAGGTGCATACACATGCATGTGTGAGCACTACAGCAACTGGGGACCTATGCAGCTACACAGGAACAGTACATATGGCATGTGACTAACCTATTAAGTGTTCAGTTAATGAAGTCCTAATATCACAGGTTGGATAGGTCCAGTTTCCCGCTCGTCCTCTTTCTTAACTCTATTCTGTACAGGCGCAGACAGAAACAAGTGAGGCCCAACAGTAATTAGTGAATACAGTTTGACCAACTCCACTCAGTGCTGCAACCACAGAGTGTATAAAAAGAATCACGGGGTAAGGTATGAACAACATCGGCTCTGAACAAAAACAAATTGGCTCTGGCTTTCGGTCTGTCTTCACCATATATGACCGAACACCAAGACAGAAAAATCAGGCAGACTTCTTTAGTTCAACTATCACATGCACTTGGATGCTCTCTCTCCACTTCTTTAGATCTAGATCTCTCTCTCTCAACTCTCTCTCTCTCTTTCTCTCAATAAATTGGCTTAACCCTCTCGCATTTGCATTTGTTACAGAAAAAAACCTTCTTCTAGTGTTCAGATTCTTTCACACATTTTGGGGGAAATGTATATTTTGAAGCTCACTAAGCACCATGCAGTTACCATCGCACCACTGCAAGGGAGAAACTGCTTCTTAGGGTGTGCATAACAAGGTAGAACTTAGTGCGTGATGAAAATGCCATCAGAGGGGGTCTCAGAGTGGGGGCAAACCATGGGCGGTTTGGGGTGACTTGAAATCGACGATTTTCGGGGAAAAAATAGGGGAGAGCACTCAGTTAAAATTAGAGTTGTTTACCTCCATTACTCGGTCAAATACCACAGCAACAATGGCGTCGAAGCTTGAAACCGCAGGATGCGAGTCAGCGACTTGCAAAAAAATGTTTAGAAACATTAGGGGTGGTCAGTGGTCACAAACTGATAACACTTGCAAAATGTGACGTAAAAATATAAATAACTTTTTTTTTTAAATGACGCACGGTGTTCTAAGTGCTGCATGTCTGCTCAAACACACGAGTCAATAGGCTACGAGAGCTGATGGTAGAGTGATTTCTCCTGTTTGACCGTTTGAATTAGGCAAGATCACTCCCACACACCATGAAATTACTCCCCTTAATTATTTCCGAACAATTCCTACTGAATACACAGAGGCAACTTCCGGCTGGCTGGTTTTGGCTGGAATAAATGCAAGAGGGTTAATCCTTTCACCGCCAGCCATATTTCAGCCAAAATTGTCCATTAAATTTACCCGGATAGAGAACAAAATCCATCTGCAGTATTGCGGATTCTTCTGTGACAGATATAAAATAAGGTCTACCCTTACTTCCCAAAACTAAGACAATAGCGTCTTTGGATAATAGACCCCAATTTGGCGCCTTTTAGTGACATAGGTGTTGAATCACTGTGGTGCTAAAATGCGACTTTGGCGGTGAAAGGGTTAAAGGTACAGGGAAAAAAATGTTTTGACATTCTGCTCTTGCCTAACATTTCTAAGAAAAATATGATTTATCACCTCTTTGTTGGGATGTGAAAGGGCCCAAAACGAAAAAGTGTAGTCAAAGTGGAATCATACTCGAACAAAACTTTGCGACATCAAATTTTTCGCGGCTTGCCTACAGGGACCTTAACATCCGATACAGTTTCATCCAGCCAAGCCCTGTCAAATTTGTGTCGACATCCTTTGTTGATCTCCTCTTTCTTCATATCTAATACATCATGTATAATTTTCTTGGTCGAAGATGATACATTCACTCAATGGCTTTGAAAACATCCAAATCTTCCTTCAAAATGACACCCAGGAGGTAGCCGAACATATGAAAATGGCGCACTGTCATTGGATGTAGCCACTAACTGGCCAATCTCAGAGAAGCTTATGAAATTCAGTCAAGGGAAAGTACTCGCGCTACAAACTTTGTTCGTTTTCACTGTGTGCGCAAGATGGAAGAGAATCTACTGAACTCGACAATCTGTATTTGATCTTTATTTCTGTTCGTTTTTTGTTGTTGTTTTTTCAGTCAAACAGAAAAAGCGCATTTACATTACAAGCTTACACGTACCTCTCACATCCCTGTCTTTAGCATGCCCATTTCTCTTTCACCCAAGACTACACAGGCACCCTGTCCTATCTAGGACCCAAAAGACATGCCAACAACATTCAAGCAAAATGTTGTTTTTTAACAGGAAGAATCGCTGTATTCCCCCCCCTCCCTCATTTGTACATGCACATGCTTTTACGCTTCCAACATGACCCCAAAGGAAAACTTCTTTTTTTTGGTCTTAGTTACATTTTGTTCAACTACATACTGCTGTCGATTTTTGTTGGTCTCTCTGTGGTTACCTCACAGTTATTCCTGGCAGAAATCAGCAAAGCGTTATGCCATTTACATTTTTTTTTAAAGAAACAGGACACACATTATTTTGTACTTTTCTGCTAACTGAGACATAAGTAACTATATAATAATAGGAAAACAGTAATTTAAAAAACAGTTCCATATTATTATCTATTTAGCATTCACTGATTCAGTTAGTTGATAACTAAGTGTATACTACTTCTTGGCGACACGAAAGGGCGATGACTGAATTGACCATGCCACCTAGTGACAAGTCAGGGGCAGAGAATTTATGTGGCTATATACTACTAGTACTACTTCATAACAGGCAAGGGCGGTAATCTTATGAAACGTGGTAAGATTTAACATGGTGACAGCCCTGACATGGCCTTAGCTGTCGACGGGGCTATAATTTTAATTTTAATCTTATGTAGGTGGCGCATGCGTCTCAGTGCACGACAGGGGCAGAGAATTTTCAGTTAAAGCCTCATTAACTCTTCTAGCGACCGTGCATGCATTGCTTCAATGGAAGAAACAGTGTTACAGTGGTATAATAAGCTCTAAAAGCAAACATGACAGGGTGCTTGGCATGAATGTCTTTTGCATTTGGTGGGAGTGTAGAGTGATGTATAGGGCGAATGTATTCACCCATGGTGCTAGAAGAGTTGAAGCTTTGTTTGACTTTAAGGCGACTGTACAAATAATTCAATTAAAGATATTTTCCCAATTTATAAATTACTATAGTCAAGTATACTACAGACACAATACTTGAATGATCACTGTGAAAATGACACCATTTATCACAAAATCACTTGCACTTTAAAAACATGGACAGGAGAGAAAAGGGAACGTTTAAAAAAACCAAAAAAACCACAAAAAGTTTGTTCGCATGAACCATAGTCAAAACTCCCCCCAAAAAATGTAAATGGATAAAAGAATCATAAAAAAGAGAAACACGAATCATGCAAATACCAGACCTGATTACCCCAATTTTTCATTGGTGTACAATCAATGTCCAAAAAGTGTACAATCAGAATGAAAAAGTGTACAACTGTTCTTCCACCATGGCTCACAGACAAATCTGTTCTGCAAACCTTGCAGAAGGCGAAGTGTGGGCCCTTGATAGACGCAGTGATGAATGGAAAGTCAGTGCAGTAACTCGGTTTGAAAACTTAAATACTGCTTCTTCTTCAGTTTTTCCTGCTGTACGTTGTCATCTTCGGAATCAGTTTCATGGACACGCTTGCCTCCGCTCGCCATCTTGAAACTTTGCACCGTTCTAACACCGCGTCGCCAGTCAGAAATACTGGAAAGGAAAAGCAGAACGCTGACTACTGCGCATGCGTACTGAGATGGCGGGCAATCGACTGAACGCGCCTAGTCAAAGTTATACAACTGGTGACTTGGGGAAAAAAGGACCCCCCCACATGTGGATTAGACACGGACAAATTTTTTCGTACGATCGATACTGAGAATTGCGTATTTTACGTGCGTGTTGCGCACAAGCGTACAATGACCCTAAATTTCGTAAGATTGTACGAAATATTCGTACAGTAATCAGGTCTGACATACTAATCACAATGCAATATGTACAGCTTAAATGTTTGTATACATGTGCATAAATAATAATGCTTTTATCATTACCTTTTCAGTTTTCATCCCTGTACCCAAGATTGAAATTCTTCTTGTGAGAGCATGCATGCATGAGTGTGATGTTGAATGGCTAGTTAAAAAATGTGACTAAAAAGAGGAGATCTCTTTGATACATTAAGTTGTTGGGTGACAGAACAAACTAAAAAACATATTAGAACCTCGGAGAAGATGAAGACAGCAAGTTTGTAAGCAGAAAGATACTAGTCTCTCAACCAAAATTTAATTAATGTTAAATGTTTCTACTCAGAATAATCAAAATAATTATGGCTTTTTTTTTTAAAGAAGAAAGAAACACACACACAAAAAGACAGAGAAGTCTCCATGTCAGCTGAGTAAAAATAACGACAAAACAGTAAAAATTGAAAACAAAAAAGAAAAGGAAACGAATCACACAGATGAAAGACGATTTGACCCAGAGTTGTGACAAGGCAGAAAACAATGTTACAATACAAGTTACAACAACAGGTTAGAAAATACTACATCAACACAATAAAGAGCTGCTTGGAAAGAAGAGGTACACCTGGAACAGACAGGTCACAACACAATGGTGATCACCATCACAAAGACACACAAAAACAACAAAAAGTACCCATAATACGGACAAAAAAAGAAAAAGAGAGCGGATAATAAAATCAAAGACACAAAAAAAACAATCTGCATTGCTATCTTTCATCTGACCATACTCAGATTGTTCAATCTGCTGAGCATACTCATTCAATCTCTTTCGCTCAAATGCTTCTCTTCCACTCCCAGTGTCTCACTCTTACACTTACTCGTTCTGTTTACTAGTTAAGTTAGTCGGTCACTCAGTCACACACACACTCTCTCTTTTTCTCCCTCTCTTTTCAACAATCCTGCAAGCTAAACATTCCACCACAAACAACGGAAGCAATGAATCAAGCAAGCAAAGTCGGCAAGCAGCATTAGTTTAAATTGAACATGCCTATACAGTCTAAAGTACACTTTCCAATTTTCATCTGCCTATGCGTTACCTGCTACCTACAAAAAATCAACTGCCACACTCTGAACTCACTCTCTGTCCATCTCTCTCTCAACCAGTTTCCCTCGTATTCCACTTTAAACATGTCGATCAGCATTTGCAGACTGTAGCTCAGCTTGTTTCACCTTTTAACCATCACAGTTAAGGGCAGAGTAGATACAGAAGGCATTGTGCACTTAGATTAAAGTCAAACAGTCGAATCACACTTTGGTATGCAAGCTAATGGGCGACACTTTTCCAAACCAGCTGGCACATGTTTAAAACTTGCTGCAACTTTCATAACCAGCTACAGCCTTTCCAAACCAGCTGACATCCTTTAAACTGGCTGACAACTTTTCAAACCAGCTAACACCTTCACCAGGTGACTAAAACCTTTCCACACAGAACCCTAAATGTCCGCAGACAATCTTATCATCAAGGAGCCAGCCAAAGCTGGTCCCCCATTAATGCGGTGGAGGATCCGTGTCCCTGGCCCCCCGATTGGCCGGCAAGTGTTTGAGTATGCTGCGCTTGGCGGCAGCAGTGGTGTTAAGACGCGGGGCCGAGTCTCTGGCAGACACAGAGGCAGCAGCAGCGGAAGCCTGGCGCGGTGAAAGACCCATGGCATGTTCATTCAGGTTAACCGTCGACCCGTGAGCCTGGGGCTGGGAGGAGGAGGGGATGGGAGGCTGAGGGTAGAGGGGAGGTCGGGAGGAGGGGGACAACAGGCTGCGGGGAGAGGGAGGGGAGGGGGGTGAAGCAGAGGCTCCGGCCCCCAGAACCAACGCCCTTCCCTCTAACGACACACTAGCGCCAATCGGCGACGACAATGATTGTCGGCCCGAATTACCACAGCCCGGAGTGCTGTTGACCGCACCACACGACTTGCTGGTAGCCATAGGAACCCCACCGCCACTGGCATTTTTACTTTTACCGTGTCCATCCGCGTTTTTCGCCCCTTTGACTTCCCGACCTTGAGAGGAGGTGGGCAATGCCCCTGACCCAGCCCCTCCCTTCCTCCCCTGACCTTCCCCAGTACCAGGAGAGGAGGAGGAGGTGGTGGACTTTCTGTTGGACTCGGGTTCCGGTGACCGCAGTGAGTCCATCAGGGTCGAGGGGTCAGTGGAGGAAGAGGCAGGCTGCAGCTGCTGGGTCAGAGTGGACAGCAGCAGCTCCTGCACAAACAGGTTCCGCTCCAGCCTGTCCCCCTCCCCTTCACCCCCTCCACAGGCACCTTCATCCGGCAATCTGAAACACCAGAAACCAACAGTGAAAGCTTCATAATTAACATTGCACGGTCCTTGTCGACTGTATCAAGGGTTATACGACACAAGGCTTTATCATTCTACTCAGGTGAAAGCCTAAGGATTCTACCGGCCTAGCGCCTTCTTTATTCCTTTTGTAGTAGTACCGTTACCTTCTGTCTTTCAGCCGAGAAGAAAAGTACTACCATATTTTTCGGACTACAAGGTATACTTTTTTTCCCCAGACTAAGACCCCTGCGCCTTATAATATGACTAATAATATAATAACTTCTTTTAGCTATTGTACTAAAACAGTAAAAGAAAAAGTAAAATAACAAAATCTGAATTTTGTGTCAAATTGGGGGGAGGGTTGCCTTGTAGTCCAAAAAATATGGTACTTTATTTCAGATTTCACCGAGATGAAAGACATTAACATTAATGAACCAATGAGTTCAAACACACACGCAGCACACACCCCTCTCACCTACAACTCCTCAACACACAGACACACACACCCTGCCCAAGAACTAGCACTCACTTAGCCAGCAAGAACTGTGACTGAGGCTGGGAGGGGATGTGGGGGATGATGGTGGTGGTGGACGATTTGGTGAGGAGGGAGATGTCGGGGTGGGCTAGGACAGCGTTGTTGGCATTGTTAGCAGCGGCGCCCCCAACCGTGGCGGAGGAGGGAGCCGCAGATTTGTTGGCGTCGGTGGGCTGGCGCTGGCGAGGGGGCATGCGCTCCAGCTGCTGCCTGTTGGACAGAGACATAAACCTGATACCTTTCATCACACAGGCTGATCAAGGACGCACACATACAAGCACGTATGTTTATTATGCGTTTGCTTGAGTGCAAGTGTGCGCATGGGTGCATACACACTTAAATACATAGTTACTGGCTGGCGTTGGCAAGGGGGCATGCACTCCCGCTGCTGTTTGTTGGACACAGAGAGAAGCCCGATATATCACACAGGATGATCAGTGCATGTACACATGTATGTAAATGCACATGCACATCCTTCGGATGGAAACTTAAAGCTAGTCTGACCTGTGCACTTTACGCACATAATAATCCCACGGCAATTAAAAGTCTATAAGAGCAGGGAGAGACCCTACTGCCTGGTATGACCAAATTGATAGCTAGGTTTCCCAAGTCATAAACTGTCATTTTTTTGTCACTCTGATGTAATAGTGTCAGCTGTTTGTCACAGAAAAGAACATACATGCACAAATATTTGTTTAATGGACTGGTGTGATTGTGACACCAATGCCAAACATGATGGTATACCACATCTCATGTTTTCGTTTTGAAAACATGCCATACCCCTTAGACAGTTTTATTCTCTAGAAATTCAGGAATAGGGATCTCCTTAAAGCCAGGAATCGACAGTAGGTTCTATTCTCCCTCAAAAGCGGTGGTAGGGAACAAATGAGTCAAAGGTCACCCGCGCAATGATGTCCCTCGCCTATTTGTGAACATTTGCTATTGTCAATCTGTTTCTGTGCAATACCTGGTGGACTGTAGGGTCATCTCCAGTTGCTGTAGCTGTGAAGACACACTCTGGGCCGCGGCCCTGTTCCTCACACTGGACAGCTGGGACAGCAGCTCTGGAGACAAGCAGTCTACAGTGTAGCAATTAGCCTTGAAGGGTTCTTTATTCTGTACTGCGATTACCCTTAAAAGTGCTACAATAAAACACTTAGCTTTTAGCATACTACAGTAATCCATACAATTACCATATTTTTCGGACTATAAGGTGCGCCTTATAGTCCGAAAGATACAGTACCTTTACAGAGTAACCTCAAGCTGTCGTATTGTAGAAAACAAAATGGTTGAAAGTCATCCACAATCAAAATTTGGGCGTGAAAGGGATACAAGTTTTGTTGAACCAAATTCCTCCAACTCTTTTGAGGAAGCAAGTGCTGTTTATCTTTCAACATTTACGTTGTTGCTGGTTTTGTCATACAAAACAACACAGTCACACCATCAGACACGTGACAACTTGAACTACAACAATGAGCTAACAATGAGCTATAGTACATAAGCCGCGAGGCTTGAAGGCTGAAGCCTATCCTTATCTACCTACCTACCTACCAACATATGGACACATCATGATTATAATATTAATATCCAAGCACACGCAAATCTATACTTGATGTCCAGTCACATAGAGAGAGAGGCACACAGAGAAAGAGACAGAGAGAGAGAGAGAATGTTTATCAAAGTAAAACAAAACCAAAAAAAACTTACCAGGCATCCATTCACGAACATCTGTAAAAAAATAAACGAAGGGTTTTATTCATTTTTAGCCACATGCCTTATAATTTAAATGTAAGAACAAAAATAATAATATCATCACGGAGTATGGCAACAAGTCCTCTGCAGCAACAGCTACTCAACAATGCACATCAGCTTCAGGTAATATACCAATGTACAAAACTTGAAGTCAGTCTGATCTGTGGTTTACCAGATGTGCGCAAAAATAAAAAAATAAAAAAATCTCAATCTCAAAAGCCCTCCTTCAGATGGAGGTTGAAGGCAACTCATTGCTTCCATGTTATGAAAAAGGTCTTAAACATCAGCCAAAACCAAAATCGAGACAAAAATTTGCTGAACATGCGTGTTAGAAGTTTATGGTTCAATCTGTTCTAGGGCCGAACAACCTTAACTGTTTGCAATGGGGCCCATGCTGCCTTTGGCGCTGGGTAACAGACCTAATCAGGGCGCAAGAGGCAGAACAAAACACACACACACATTGACACACACACACACACATCTTGCCAGCAATGGGGTCCATGCTCTCTCTAGTGCTGGGTGACAGTCTAGTCAGGGCACTGGAGGCTGAACCAAAGTGCATGCTGCTAAACAACACACACACATACATTCACACACACACACAATTACACACACACACACACACAAACACACACCTTGCCAGCAATGGGTTCCATGCTCTCTCTTTAGCGCTGGGTGACAGTCTAGTCAGGGTGCTGGAGGCTGAACCAAAGTGCATGTTGCTAAACCACACACACACACACACACACACACACACACACACACACACACACACACACACACACACATTCACACACACACACATTGACACACACACACACACACACACACACACCTTGCCAGCAATGGGTTCCATGCTCTCTCTTTAGCGCTGGGTGACGGTCTAGTCAGGGTGCTGGAGGCTGAACCAAAGTGCATGTTGCTAAACCACACACACACACACACACACACATTGACACACACACACACACACACACACCTTGCCAGCAATGGGTTCCATGCTCTCTCTTTAGCGCTGGGTGACAGTCTAGTCAGGGTGCTGGAGGCTGAACCAAAGTGCATGTTGCTAAACCACACACACACACACACACACCTTGCCAGCAATGGGGTCCATGCTCTCTCTTTAGCGCTGGGTGACAGTCTAGTCTGGGTGCTGGAGGCTGAACCAAAGTGCATGTTACTAAACCACACACACACACACACACACACACACACACACCTTGCCAGCAATGGGTTCCATGCTCCCTCTTTAGCGCTGGGTGACAGTCTAGTCAGGGTGCTGGAGGCTGAACCAAAGTGTATGTTGCTAAACCACACACACACACACACACACACACACACACACACACACACACACACACACACACACACACACACACACACACACACACACACACTGACACACACACACACACCTTGCCAGCAATGGGTTCCATGCTCTCTCTTTAGCGCTGGGTGAGTCTAGTCAGGGTGCTGGAGGCTGAACCAAAGTGCATGTTGCTAAACCACACACATACACACACACACACACACACACACACACACACACACACACACACACCTTGCCAGCAATGGGTTCCATGCTCTCTCTTTAGCGCTGGGTGACAGTCTAGTCAGGGTGCTGGAGGCTGAACCAAAGTGCATGTTGCTAAACCACACACACACACACACACACACACATTGACACACACACACCTTGCCAGCAATGGGGTCCATGCTCTCTCTTTAGCGCTGGGTGACAGTCTAGTCTGGGTGCTGGAGGCTGAACCAAAGTGCATGTTACTAAACCACACACACACACACACACACACACACACACACACACACCTTGCCAGCAATGGGTTCCATGCTCCCTCTTTAGCGCTGGGTGACAGTCTAGTCAGGGTGCTGGAGGCTGAACCAAAGTGCATGTTGCTAAACCACACACACACACACACACACACACACACACACACACACACATTGACACACACACACACACACACACCTTGCCAGCAATGGGGTCCATGCTCTCTTTAGCGCTGGGTGACAGTCTAGTCAGGGTGCTGGAGGCTGAACCAAAGTGCATGTTACTAAACCACACACACACACACACACACATTGACACACACACACACAAACACACACCTTGCCAGCAATGGGTTCCATGCTCCCTCTTTAGCGCTGGGTGACAGTCTAGTCAGGGTGCTGGAGGCTGAACCAAAGTGCATGTTGCTAAACACACACCTTGCCAGCAATGGGGTCCATGCTCTCTCTCTAGCGCTGGGCGACAGTCTAGTCAAAGTGCATGTTGCTAAACAACACACACACACACACACAACTTACCAGCAATGGGGTCCATGCTCGCTCTAGTGCTGGGTGACAGTCCTGTCAGAGCACTGGAGGCTGAACCAAAGTGCATGTTGGCTTGCCGAGTGCGCTGACCACCACCACGACCTGGGTTAGAGATGCGACGCACATGGCGCAACCCAGGACCATCTTCGTAAGCTTCGGTTAAAGAATAATTGCATTTTAATTCCATTGAAATCTAAAGGATCAAGGTTAAACACTGCACACCAAAATACTCCATAAAACATTGCAGAGTAAAAAGATTAACTAAAAAAATGCATAGCCACATACGCTACAGGTAAATTACTTTACTTCTCAGACAGTGAAAAAGAAATGCTTAAAGGTGCTGATGAAATCCAGAGATGCACTAATCCCACCAGCCCTACCAACACGAGAGCAGCCCTATGCCAGCCCGCCTTGTGCTACCAACGGCTAAGCACACACAGGAAAATCTATTAAGCATCCAGGAACACCTAATTGCTCTCAACTTGGTGAGAGACCATACCAGCCCATTTTTCATGACTGCAGAGCCCACCAGCAAAAGACACCACCACTCGAGTCCCAGCACGCATCCAACAGCTTCAGTCAGCTCAATCTCACAGAATGATTATTGACAATGGACTTGAACAATACCAACAGTCTGACAGAACAATTTCTTTATGAAGATTTTAGAAAAAGATTAATGAATCTGGTAAGAAAGCAAAGGATATGAAATCCCTCGGGGTGCGATGATCCAGGGCCAAGTGCGCAGCAAAGTCGTCCGTCATGTGATTGGGATCTCCACCCGGCAAGGACGCACATATGGGGCACACCTGTCAAAACACACACACACACACACACAAGCGGATCACTAATTTTTCCTATACCATACAGGAAAGAAGGTGGCAGAGTGGCTAAGACGTTCGCCTGCCAAATTCAATGCCTGAGTGACCCGGATTCAAATTCAGGCCTTGTCCTTTCTACTTCCTAGTTCGACAGGAAAATCGAACTGAACGCCGAGTCCTTCGGATAGGAAAGCTAGTCTGACCATTGCACTTTACACACATAAAAATCCCATGGCAGTTAAAAGTTGGTAAGAGCAGTGATAAATACTGCTGCCTGGTATGATCAAATTGATAGCTAGGTTTCCCCAAATTTGACCCCCCCCCCCCTTTCACGCTGTCCTCCCCCCCCCCCCCCAACAAAAAAATGGGTAGGTGCTACACTTGCGGTGACACACTCTCCAGGGGAGAGCAGCCCGAATTTCATAGAGATAAGTCTGTGACTAAAATATACCAAAATTTTAAAAAATAAAATAAATAACTTATCAGTCGAATATCATAAAATTAATTTGTCTGCATGTTAGACTGTTGTGTGTTTGAAGAATCTTTCTAAATTCATGGAACTTCTTATGTCTAAATTGTCTGTTAAAATATGACCAATATTTTCCTAAATCTACACAATTTCCAACCCTTTCCCTGTAAGTCACAATTTTCAAAAGAAAAAAATCCCTCAACATATTATTTCCAAAATATCAGACTCAAATTCAAAAACCACCCTCTGACTCACAAATCCTGAAACATCCCATGATGCTGCATCACTCTGAATTACCCAAAAAAAATGGCCTGGACTCGAATCTACAAAAACTTCCTTAACTCTTACTGTCCTATTCGGAAGTAGGGATTTGGCAGAATGAGCAAGAAATGGGTATGCTTATTCAAAAAATAATATTAAATTTATTTGTGAATAAAACTTAATGAAACTTGGGAATGATGTTGCTATGACATTGTTTTATGTGTTGATCAATGTTTTTTCCAGTCTGATGGTTTTTTTAAAAAATTGTTATTACATAATAAACAAAAATAAAGGTATGTTCAACAAAGATGCTAAAAAACAATGTGTGGTATGTTTATTATTAAACCATTGCAAGCACAAGTCACTTACATGATCAAAGAAACACTAAAAGCACAAAATAAACTTAGTACTTGCCTTTCTGTAGTATTTTGGGGATTCAATCAACAGGTAAAAATTATGTTCGGTTACGCACACCTGTCGGTCTTACTGCCGATCATTCGCGATCGAAGTTTTCACGTGAAAAGTATCTCTATGCTTTGTACAAAGTGTTAAACCACTCTTAAGTCCGATAAAAATCATTGAAACTGTCCAATTCACTGTCTAAAACAGTGTCCGAATGCTCGGCAGATGACCGGTTGTCAGAATCGTTCAACAGAATTTTCTGCCGATCGATAGTCGAAATTAACCATAGTAGGCACTGCACTACAGTGAGTCTCAACAGTCACTTCACTCTGGCCCCTATAACTAAGTCCAAAAGCACGATTGGCACACAATTTATCGGTAAAAACATCGATAACATCGTAATCGATCGTTCGGAATGCCGCCATTTTGATGAAAAAAATTTGTCACAAAAATATTCAAAGAAAATCGATCCAAAATAGCCTTCAATCGACCTCCTTGCAAATGGCGGCCATTGCAACAGGAAGTTGAATGCTTTCTGGCTGTCGTTAAGGCTTTCTCTCTGCACTACAGAGCTCCCACTTCCTTAGTAACATGACTAAACAACGTGGGTAGATCGGGGCGCAGAAGGGCGGTACAGGATTTCGGCAAGGGCGGAAAATCGGGCGGAGGTCGTCATAAGGACTTGAGACTTAAACCTCATTCCCTCCCCTCTCCTGCACCCCCTTTCGTGCCCCTACACCCCCTTTCCTGCCCCTACACCCCCTTTCCTGCCCCTACACCCCCCTCTCCTGCCCCTACACCCCCTTTCCCGTCTCTACACCCCCTTTCCTGCCCCTACACCCCCTTTTCTGCCCCTGCACCCCCTCTCCTGCCCCTACACCCCCTCTCCTGCCCCTACCCCCCCTTTCCTGCCCCTACACCCCCTTTTCTGCCCCTGCACCCCCTCTCCTGCCCCTACACCCCCTCTCCTGCCCCTACACCCCCTCTCCTGCCCCTACACCCCCTGACCAACTCCAACCCCAAAAAGAATTTCCCAGTGATTTACAATTGCATATCTTTTGACTTGGTGAAATGCTTGAGCGACTCACAATTTCCACAGACATGTCAGCATGTTCGACACTGACATGGTCGCGCAGCATGGCGTCACTGAAGCCCATCTTTGCACAGTAAGGGCAGGTGTAGGATTGGGGTTGATCCCCGGATACTGCCTCCCCTCCGTAGTAAAGGTCTGCAAACAGAAAATAAATGGAATGGTTCAAAGAAAACAAGTGACAATTTCAGAATTGTACCAAGCACAGCAATAAGTCCTCTGCCAAGTGTTTTTAACTTATATGAGTTCTAATGACTTAAAGTTAAAGGTCCAATACATCAGTTTTAATAATAATAATACTACTAATGACAACTTATATAGCGCTTATTCTCCTTACGGGGCTCTAAGCGCTTCACAAAAAAGTTAAAAATCTGAGCAGAAACAACAAAACAACGCACTTATCATAACAACCCGAAACGAAATAGCAATAACTACATTTACGTCACCCCCCCCCCCCCCCCCCCCCCCCCCCCCATTCACACTCCCCTAGAATCCAAACCATTACAAATAGCGTTTTCCACGCAAAAGGCATTTTCTCCCCCCCCCCCCCCCCCCCCCCCCCCCGGCCTGCTCCCGCATTCACCATCCCCCTTCATAGGCCTCAAGCTACTGACCTACTTTTTGTAGATCTCCCAGCACGCACGCATGCATGCACACACACACACGCACTCGTGCGCGCATGTGCAGAGGGACAAATACCCCTAACACGGACGCACGCATGCACACACACACACACATGCAGCTCGTCCTGAAGAAACGTACGAAATGCAGTGTTTCCAGCATTACTATAATTATAACGACAGGATAGAGGTGTTTATCTGAGCTGAAACAGATGGGTTTTTGTGGAGGATTTGAAAGAGCTGACAGACAGGGAATGGCGGACATTGACAGGCAAGTTGTTCCAGAGAGAAGGGCCTTGTAAGGCAAAAGCTCGCTGACCAAAGGATTTGATTCTGACTGTCGGAATGCGCAAGAGACGGGTATCTGCAGAAGAGCGGAGCTGACGGGATGGGAGGTAGGCATGAAGAATGTCTCTGAGATACTGAGGTCCTGCACCAGTGACAGAGGCAAAGCAAATGGACCCTAGTTTGTAGTCAGACAAACCCTAGTTTGTGTCAGACATCAGACACAGGTCTGACGTACAAGGCAAAAAGAACGTACCAAAGTCTGATCGGGTTAGAATGCACTGCATGGCATGGTCGGTGGTGTGGCGTGTGGTTGTGGCCCCTGCCTCATAGCAGGTGGCACACAGGTCATAGTCGTAGCAAACCAGGCACTTGTAGCGACGCCCACGAAAGTTTCCCTTCAGGCATGAGTCACAACTGACACCTGAAATAGTGACAACACAATGTTCAGACAATATTCTTAAGACCCTGTTATACTACTGACACAGCATCTGGTGAAAATAATTGACCACATCTGAAATACAAATAGTAACACAATACTTCTTCTTAAGACCCAGTAATACTACTGACACACCAATTGGTAAAAAATAATTGACCTGGGCATAATATTTCCAATAATAATTCCTTGTAAATCCAATAAAATTAATAAGCAATGTCAACACTCTTCTTCTTGCTTCTTTACATGTATGAAATGAATTATGTTTTGTTTCTGGATAAATATGAGTATTAACACATAACAACATACAACCATCAGGGTTCATTCTTGCCACAGGACATCATAGGTCATTTGACCAGTCGGCAGAAAAATCAATGCGACATTTTCCCAAAACAATAGGTCACAGATTTACTGCAGTACATACCATGTTCATGAAGGTTTGCAAACAAATGTGGCCTTTCCCCATGGTTGAAAGTTTTCATCAGATTTTTTTCATATTTCTCTTCCTCCCATTTCTTCATAGTGTTTATACACAGTGAACACACAGGCAAACACATGTGCATAACCCCTGGAATAGGCTGACTACAGAGAGAGAGAGAGAGAGAGAGAGAGAGAGGAGAGAGGAGAGAGAGAGAGAGAGAGAGAGAGAGAGAGAGAGAGAGAGAGAGAGAGAGAGAGAGAGAGAGAGAGAGAGAGAGAGAGAGAGAGAGAGAGAGAGAGAGAGAGAGAGAGAGAGGGAGAGAGAGAGAGATCGAGAGATGGACAGAGAGACAGGCAGACAGACACACAAGCATACACACACCCACACTTGCATATTAATGCAGTAGTTTATGTTTTTGAGATGATGCCATTCACATCTCTAAAAGAACGGCTTGAAGCTGCTGCTTTTTCCTCTGTCGAACTTGCAGGCTCTGTTGACTCAGAGCTGGCTGACGATGCACAAGTTGCAGACGATGTCTGAGCGAGTCCGAAACCAGCAAACAGATTCTTCTGCCCCTTTCTACTCGTGGCTTATTTTTGGGAGGCATGGCTGGTTTTAAACACGTTTTGTTGTCAAAAGGCAGAGAAACGATCTTAAGAAGAACGATCTTGTTTAGCACTAGAAGACTAGGTCATGCTGGAACTTTATCTGGTCTTCAAAAAGTTGGATCGGAAAAGCTTTACCGAATGTGCAATGCCACCATTTCTTCGTTTCGGCGTTCGTTTCGGGGTTCGTTTCGCCAGATACAACTTTTTTGTTCTGTTTATGGTCTGAGGCCGCGGCAGAATTCAAGTTTAGCAGACGACAGAATCCTTGAAGTTGTTGACTGCTTTGACGAAAAATCAATCGGTCAGATGACCGCCTGCCTGCTAAAACTATCGAACAAAATCGAAGGTTTATGCGTCAATGACCGATGACCGACGCTAACAATGAACCCTGAACCATTATGACAGTTAAAGCTACACTCTACTTTTCGATACTCGGAGAGAACTAGAAGAGCATGCTTTATCCTTTCCACACCTTTTTTCAATTTCCTCCCTCTAAAGACTGTTATTTTTTTTACATCAAAGAATGATACATATATATGGCATTCAGATTCACAGTTTGGGCATATATCCAAGTCTTCAAAGCTAAGAGAAACATAAACCTGTTGATGGAAAAATCAGAATAGAGAAAGCACAAATTTTCAAGACTGAAAAGATTGTCAGTCTTGCCAGCAGCCTGAGGAAATCTGGCTTCCGTGTCCAAGTCCTTGCCATAGAAGTTGGAGCGAGCTAGTTGTTTTGGCCAGCCCTACCAGTCCTCCATCAGAAACAGTCAAGTTCCATCAGACTGGAAGAATGCCCTGGTCTCTCCAATATTTAAGAAGGGAGAGCACTATGACCCTGCTAATTACCGGCCGGTCTCCCTAACATGCATTGCCTGCAAGATCCTAGAGCATGTCATGGTCAGCTCCATAATGAAGCACCTGGAGTTGAACAAGATCCTGTCCTCCCAACAGCATGGCTTCAGAGCGAAACACAGCTGTGAGACTCAGCTCATCAAGCTCATGGAGGAGATCACAGTGAGCCTTGAAGCAGGACAGCAAACAGACATCCTCATCATGGACTTTGAGAAGGCATTTGATAAAGTCAACCACAGCCTTCTGCTACATAAGCTACACACATACGGCGTACGAGGCGAAGTGAACAGATGGGTGGCGGACTTTCTCTGGGGCCGGCGCCAGTTGGTCGTCCTTGAGGGCACCCAGTCAGACTATGTGAGTGTCAAGTCGGGAGTACCGCAGGGATCAGTGCTCGGCCCCTGCTTATTTCTGGTCTATATTAATGACTTACCAGAAAGGCTTTCATCGAACGCAAGACTGTTCGCTGACGACACCGCAGTTTACAGACTCATTTTCTCGGGAGAGGACCATGCCCATTTACAAGAAGACATCCAGCGCCTTGAGGAATGGGAGAAGAAATGGGACATGAAATGTCAAACGTTGCCTGTCAAATGAAGCAGGAAGCCCTCGCACTACCCCTACCAACTTCATGGTCACACCATGGACACTGCGCAGTCGGTGAAGTACCTGGGTGTCACTCTACAGGCAAACGGGAGCTGGGACGCCCATCTGAGTGCCATCACAGCAAAGGCCAGCCAGACACTCGGATTTCTCAGGCGAAACCTCAAGATAGCCTCCACTGAGCTGAGAGGAAAAGCCTATATGGCCTTTGTAAGGCCGCTTCTTGACTACGCCTGCTCAGTGTGGGATCCCTCCACTCAGAAAAACATCGACAGAGTGGAGCAGATTCAACGAAGAGCTGCGAGGTTCGTCTCAAATCAATATCGGAGGACAGCCAGCGTCACCGATATGGTACAGAGGCTTGGCTGGAATCCCCTGCAGCAACGCCGGCAGGTTGCAATGCTCACCATGATGCATAAAATACAGAATGGCATGGTGAGCATCAACAAAACCAAGCTTGAACCACAGCCAGAGCGACAAAGAAGAGGACACTCATAACAATTCCTTGTTCCCCAGTGTCGCACACAGTACAGACGCACACAGTACAGACAAAGTTCCTTTTCCCCATGTACCATTAGGGAGTGGAACGTCCTGCCACCAGCAGCAGTTGAGGCCAGAGAGCTTTGTGACCAGAGTCTGGCAACACCTCACTGCTCAGTGGACAACCTCCTGCTGCAGACGCCACGTCTGATGGCCCCACTCTGGGGTCATCCGACTAACAAGCTACAATACTCTCCCCCCTCCCCTCCGTTTTTCTTCTTCTCCTCCTCCCCTCCGCCCCATCCCCACTACCCCTTCTTCCAACAACCCAACAGTTCAACTGTTGGCTAGGCTTATGGTTCTCTTTCGTCTGTCCCCTCTTCTGTCACACTATTTCTTCTCAGGCCTTGAGCCTTTCTTCCGGCAAAAGTGGTATAGAACCTCCCCGGTTCTGTGGCAAAATAATCAAAGTGCTGATTGTGGCCACGCATACCCAAGAAGAAGAAGAAGGCAAGGGGAGACAAAGAGAGAGACAGACAGAGACAGACACAGGAGAGAGAGAGAGAGAGAGAGAGAGAGAGAGAGAGAGAGAGAGAGAGAGAGAGAGAGAGAGAGAGAGAGAGAGAGAGAGAGCAGTGATCTAGCAGCCTATCTTGGCGTGGTCGGCTGCTTCCCTCCCTAAGGCTAACCTCTCTCTCTCAGGATTTCTTTTTTTTTTTAAACAACGTAATTCTCCTTCTGGAAGTTTCTTCTTCTTTTTTTTTTAAACATTATCCTTCAGTATTTAATTAATTTCAATAATTTCATTCCAAAGTCGCAATTTCGATTGCACAAAACACTAACTTCCTGTAGGTCTACTTCTGCTGGAATGTGGAAATATGGAGCTCATCACAGAAACGCCTTTTTCCTTGTTTATCATAGCAGACGGAGAAAAAAATGGTGTGAAGTGCTATTTGATTTAACTTGAAAGAAAAGCTTTCCAGCCGCTTTGTGAGGTCAACTCACCTTCATGCCTGGACATTGTGGGTCACAATTCGACTCTCTCGATATCAGAAAATGAAATCAGAGTCCTAAGTTTGTACAGGCTTTTCAGTTTCAGTTCCTTCCAAATTTCCCAGACTCATTCAGCTGCCAGTGGCCATAATGTCGTCACGCCGTTTCTCGTACACATTTTCACGGTTCTACGAGACTTCAATCAAGTCAATAAATTAATAAACAAAATAAAAACAAGTAGGCCTACGGGGCACTGTATTCATTATACAATCACATTATTATAGTACAGACTTCATCACAAAAGCAGTTGATTTCCTTTCGTTTTTAAAGTTCATAAAGTTCGCCAGAGGTCAAAAGAGGATCATTTTGAAAGCATTGTTGAATAAATCGGTATTTGGTCAAGATGTGCCACCCCCCCTACATTTCTCGGTTAATTCCATTGTTCCGTTTTTGCCTTTCTTACCAAACATGAAGCTGTATTTTATGAACATTTTCAGCTAATTATCTTTGTTCAATAATTAATTGCAGTCATGATAAAGGCCATTATATATCTAATAGGACCCCACCCACCCTATGTACTGCAGTACACCGCGGCATTTGTCACAGTCGTGGTTCACTGCGTTTTCCCGTCTTATAGGGGTGGTGGTGGTGTTAGGGTTATTATTCCAAAAAGATAATTAGCTGAACAGGTTCATAAAATACAGCTTTATGTTTGGTAAGAAAGGCAAAATCGGAAAAATGGAATTAACCGAGAAATGCAGGGGGGAAGCGAATGTGCCTGAAATTGCTCCTTATATAGTTAGAAGATAATTGTCGAAGTATTGGATCAATAATACAGAAATTGCCCACGTAAGAGCCATCAAACAAAGATTGACTTGATTTAAAGAAGACTAGTGTACATAGTTTTATTTGTACTTTTTAAAAAACCGAACCATGTTTTAAAGTTACTGATACCAATGCAAATACTAAGGTGAATGTAGGGGCCTACATAGTTGTAAATGTTTTAGCAATAGTTTAACTCATTTTAGCAATGTATGTAGCTCAAACTGTGTTAGAGAGGTCACTGAGCCAGGTATAAAAGTGTTATACACTAATGCAGATGGTATGCTAAATAAAAAAGATGAACTTATTTTACAGATGGATGAAATTAGACCTAAAATAATTGCCGTTACAGAGACTGTGCCCCCAAACATTAGTGATTTTGTACCATCTGAATACTGTCTTGATAACTATGTAATGTTTCACAATGAAAACCCGAATCGTGGCGTAGCATTGTTTATTGATAAAACGTTACATACACAAGAATGCACTACACTGAACAACAACAACACATTTAAAGACCCTGTATGGTGTCATTTTCAAACAAAGAAAAAAGAAAAGATTTTAGTTGGTTGTATTTACAAAAGCTCTAATACGACAGATGAAAATGTACAGAAAATATTAGAATTACTCAAAGATGATGAGATATTATGGGGGACTTTAATTTTCCAGATATAAATGGGATGGTCAGTGGACAACGCAAAAAGATAATGATTTTATAGAAGCTACAAGAGATGCATATTTGTTTCAAATGGTAGAGGAACCAACAAGGACAAGGGAAGGACAGACACCTAACATACTGGACTTGATTTTTGTTAATGATATTCAATTGATATCTGATGTTACTCATTCATGTCCCCCAGGTAAAAGTGACCATCAAGTGCTCACGTTCTCCCTATATGCCAATACACACAATTCAAGTAATGCAAATCAAGGTTTTACATACAACCTGAAGGGGGGTAATTACACACAAATGAAAAAAGAATTTAAAGCACAGAACTGGGATCACCTGTTGAAGAGTGTTGGCAGGATATAAGAGATAAAAATCCATCATTCAATGGATAAACATATCCCTAAGGTAAAAGCTAATGCCTCTAGGATTAGCCAAAAGCACAAACCTTACTGGATGTCACTGCATGGACTTGAGGAAAAGTCGTGTGAAGAAAAAAAATAGGCTTTACAGAAGATACTTACAAAATGGTAAATCTAAAGCAAGCAAACGTTATAAAAAATATGCTAAAAAAAGAGACAATTGTTCTAAACAACTAAAAAAGGAACGGAAAAAACATGAGAAAAATATTGCAAATAACTGTAAATCAAACCCTAAAATGTTCTGGAAATATGTTAACTCAAAGCTAAATGTAAATACTGGTATCAGCCCACTTAAAGATACACATGGTGACTTAGTTACAACTAACGAAGACAAGGCAAATGTTCTAAATTATTTCTTTGCAAGTGTATTTACCAAAGAAGACACTGACTCATTACCAGAACTAAATGATGATCCACCTGCTTACTGTACAGACATAGTAGTTACAGAAGAAGCTGTCAAAAAACAAACGAAAAGAGATACATGTTAACAAAGCTCAGGGTCCTGACAAGGTACCAGCACGTATTTTAAAAGAACTGAGTGATGAATTAGCACTGCCACTGACAATATTATTTAATAAAAGCTTAAACAGGATCATTACCATCACAATGGAAAACAGCCGAAGTAACAGATATATATAAAAAAGGGAACTAAAACTAGACCAAACTCTCCAACAGATGTTATATAAATAGATTTAAATATAATTTTTAAACCGAGTGTTCTGTACATAAACATAATTTTGATAAAATAACTAAGAGTAGGGTCCCTCTAAATAGAACACTGGAACAGGGGGACAGCCTCTATCTTTTTTGCCCCCCCCCCCCCCCCCCCCCCCCAAGTACAAAGGTTCTCCTTTTGTACATAAAACACTCTCTTTTAACTATACATATATATATATATATATATATATATATATATATATATATATATATACATTTTAACCAAAATAGGGACCCTAACTCTCTCATAACGCATCACTTTGTGGCGGTGCCGCCATAGCCGATGAGGTTTAACCGAGGCGTGGTCACCGCTACAGCTAGGGGAAGACGGGGTAAAAAGCGCATGGGCGGGTAAGAAGCCCACCCCAATTATCCCATGAAATAAAGAAAATTTCAGTCAAATTTGCCCATGAGACGAATGCTAGACATTAACGCTCGTCTCGTGGGCAAAATGAGACTGAAATTTGCTTCATTTCATGAGATAATTGGGGTGGGCTTCTTACCCGCCCATGCGCTTTTTACCCCGTCTTCCCCTATCTGTATTAATTTTTAAAAATGGGGACTTTACTGGTTTCGTACTGGCACCGGGCATTGCCTCCAGTATTGTTCCCACCATATTTGTATTTACAAATGTCCCATATGTGTCTGATTCAGACCAAGAGGACGTAAAACACCATTTTCGTCGTCGTCTCATAACGCATACGTTATTAATACCAAATATGTATGAACTGAGAATATGTTTTACAAATCATAAAGCATAGTTTTTAAAACATGTACAGTTTAAGGAAAATGTCCGTACTTTGCGGTAATTCTTTAAAAACATTGTCGAAAAATAAAGAAAAACGTATGCAAATAGTTCTTTTATTTCCTCAGACCTTATTCGATTTTTAAACCTTTGTTATGTATTCTTTTTTTTAAAGAGTGGTCCTGAAAATTCTAATCTCCATGCTCAGGGGGAAACTGCTAACAGTTTTAATCTAACTTTTTAAAAACAAATGTAAATATTTATAACCCAGAATAGTCTTGTGCGAGCCATGGCACTTATATGATAACTTGACCTTTATTCAAGATAAACACAAAATTGAAATATAAGAAAAATACAAACTAAAATAAATTAAAAAAACCATTTATATATTCAGAAAATCTCTTTTTCACTGCCCCTCCCCCCTCCTCCCCAAAATCTAAAAGTAAAAGAAATGTCCCATATGACTTCGGTCGAGAGGACGTAAAACATAAACTTGCAGACCAGTCAGCTTGATGTGCATAGCCGTGCAAATTGTTAGAGCAATGTGTAAGGGACTCTATCGTGAAACATATATGACAGATTTGTTATATTCAGATTGCCAGCATGGTTTTAGAAGCGGACGTTCTTGTATAACACAACTAGTTGAGGTTATGGATGATTTCACTAAACTTATAGAAGATAAAGAAGCCTTCGACATAGTCTATTTGGATTTTCGAAAGCCTGTAATTCCGTCCCTCACCAAAGACTCTTGTTCAAATTAAGATCATATGGCATAACGGGCAACATTTTATCATGGGTAAAGGATTTTTTAACAGGCAGAAAACAGAAAGTACGGGTTGGGGATAAACTATCATTTGATACTGACATATTGAGTGGTATACCCCAGGGAAGCATTTTATTTACTATTTTTATCAATGACTTGCCAGATCAAGTACAAAGTGTTCGCTGATTATACTAAAATCTGCGGTAGTAGCCAACCCTCTTTGCTAAAATGTATAATTCTTCTAATAAATCAGATGTGTTGCACTGAGAATGACGTAAACAAACTTATTGACTGGTCAGAAAAATGGAAACTATATTATAATGCTAATAAATGTAAAGTAATGCATTTGGGGTCAAATAATCCACTAAGAGAACATGAAATAGCTCATGGCACAGATAAACATATATTAGACACTTGTGTAGAAGAAAAGGATTTGGGAGTTATATTTGATCCTAAATTGAAATTCGATAGACATATTACAACAGCTGTAAACAAAGCTAACATAATGTTAGGGTTAATCAGGAGAACTTTTACAGGACTAAATAATAATGTGTTCATTAACCTAAAAGTTTGGTTAGACCACATCTGGAGTATGGGAACCAAATATGGAATTCATATATAAAACGGCAATCAGTTTCGAGCGTGTACAGAGGAATTCGAGGGGCTACTAAATTAATTTTTTTTAAAATTAATAAAAAAAATTGATTACAGTGAAAAGCTACGCAAACTTGATTTACCATTCTTGAAATACAGAAGACTTCGTGGTGACCTAATCAATGTTTATAAAATTCTTAATGGTCCTGACAATACTA
>JAGGCT020001035.1:0-25000 GCA_017654935.2 Phymorhynchus buccinoides | reverse complement strand
GAGAAAAGTGAAAGATGGATATATGGCATCGTTCATGTATTGCTAATGAATAGAAATAAATGTTACATTCAAAAAATATTTTCTGAGAGAAGGGATATTCGTGACATTGATTTAAAAAAAAAAAAAATTTGAGGGTCCTCAAAGGATATTTATTTGTCAACCAGTTACTTTTTTTTATATACTTAACCAGAAATACCTTTGACATGAGATCTCAGTGGGTCTTTGTTTTTTAGTTCTTCAGGTTTAAAAACAATATCCAAGCCAAAATGTTACAACACAATCTCTGGAAGCACACCCCTTCACATTTTTATTCCACATTGAAACCTTAGTTTGTATGAAATAAATAATCACAGTACAAAGTGAGCCCTGCAGTAATAATCAGGGTCAGGAATACATAGTACAAGGACACCAGTGTGGTGGTGTACACATTGCTTTGTGAATAAACACATATACAAGTTTGCGCTCACACACATGCAAATGGACATCATGCTCCAACAAATATATGGACATATTTCAAACATATTATACTGAACTTAAATCTGTGCACTCTCTCACACACACACACACACAGCTATCAAAACTCATCATCACATATACACATGCATTTTGATCCACGCTGATATTCATTCACACACATTCTTTCCAATTAATGACTATATATACAAATTCATAACGGCCACTCATCACAAATTCTGTTAAAGTGTAACAACAATTACTGGCAAAGCTATTTTTCTCTTTCAGAACAAGGATGTCTTGGTCAGGAATTTCTATTGTACCTGATGTTCACAGCCAAGAAGTTGAAATACTACACAATGAAAATCCCTATCTAAATACAAGGCGATCCTCAGAGTATTATGACTAGTTTGGTAGAATATATTAAAGTTTTCTACACTGTAGGTGTCTCAGTGTTTCAAGATTGATTTGCTGGAATCGATAGTATATTGAGGAGAAGTATATTGTCGGTGAAGTTCAAAAACCTTGTATCTCAATTTTGGTAGTTTTGAGAAAATAAAAATGTTTGAAAAATTAACTGCGTTTACCACAATTGATTAACTATGATGAATATGTTGTTCAAGCCATTGCGAGTTTAGTCCAGCATTTTGTTAAAATTACTTCTTCTTTTTTTAATACTTGAAGAACGAAGATACAAGGTTTTTGTCCTTAACTAGATTTGAATTTGGGACTTAAAGAGTTTTTCTTCCATTTACACCACCTCATTTAACCCAGATAGAAAGTCGTTAGAGATACAAGCTTTTGGTGGAAGGTGTTAGGTGGCGTGAAACATGAGAGAGCTGAATAAAAAAAATCGAGATACAAGGTTTTTGAATTTCACCGACGATATGTTACAGCCATTTATTGTCTATCCCCACAACATTCTAATCACTATCATTCATTGTGTCCTTCACAGTGTTAACATCCAAACTGCAATATGAATAACAACAAATATTCCCCAAAGTGTCTAACTTTGTGATTACTTTTTAAGATGTTTATTACTGCTTTGTTACTGAACACAGCAGATTGGGCAAGAAGTTGGAGATAAACATCACATGTTTTTATGGGTTCTGACAAAGTCAAACAATTTTATTATTTTTAATAAGGGGAAATAAACACAACATTGTCACAATGATCGTGGGAAGGAAACACATCATACCTGGACGGACATAAATACTGAGACTAACTGAAATAAAACCAACATAATCCAAAACTCAATCCCTTAATGCAGCACCACACAGCAAAAATACTAATTTAAAACAAACAAAAAAATCCCCAAATGGCAGACACACAACCGCTCCCATCCACAGGTGGCAATGATCCAAACCACATGCTTCCCCCCCCCCCTGGCACCCAAAACACTGCAAAGTCTGGACAATTTGCTGGAGCCTTTTTTTCTGCTCTCAAAAAGTGACGAGGAAATAACACAAGGCAAAACTACTGAAAGTCATCAACTGCAGCATAAGTTTGGTCTCCCCTTTTTTTCTGCTGTCAGAATAAATTACCTTTCTATTAACTTGTCCATTTAATCAATGCATGGCTGAGGATTATTGCTGCTTTTCAATGTAGATTTTGCAACAGTGACTGAACAAAGTTTAGTATCGCCTGGGCTCAATCTGCCTGATTTTACTGCAATTCTTCTTCTGCTTTCCCAGGCCATATGGCCATAATGGCTAAGGTATGTATGTGTCTGTTTTTCAGTTTTCACTGGTCTCCTCGCTGCGTACAGCCAACATATTCCGATTTCGGAGGTGCTCAAAGGAGAAAAATTGTTTGGAAGATTTTTAGAAGGCAGGACAATGGGCCAATAAGTCAGAAAGATAGTAGATGACAGAAAGCAAAGGGGAAAAGGCAGAGTCAAAGAGAGTGGCACATTAGAGGAAGTTACAAGCACAGAACTTCCAGAAGGTGGGGGAACTATTTTTACAAGACCCCCCCGGTATCCCCATGGGAAAACTGCCATTCAAACTTTTCTTCTCATTGTTTTGATCCATTGTCAGTCAGCCAGATGGTTAAGCCAAATCCATATTTCGTTTAAAAAAAAAAAATGATTCCATTGATCAAAGCAGCCCTTGTGTCCCATTGATTGCCTCCATTGTCAGTCCCCTCTCCCCCATCCCTACCCCCACCCCTCCTCATCCCTTCTCCAGTTTCTCAATGCTTGGTCCCAGGATCGGTCAACCGTAGAGTGGATACCACATATTTACAGGGGGAGGGGGTTTGAGACCTTAACAACCCTTTCTATCCAAGCCCCTACCCCCTTTTTCCTCTCCCCTTCTGGCCGGCCCTCTCCACAACTCCACCCCCAACATGACCCCCTTCCCTGTCTCACTGTTTAGCTGTGGGGTCAATCAGCTTTAGTGTGTATACCCTATCATTACACAGAGAGAGAGGATGCATGACGGTGATGAGAATTCCAAACCTGTTTGCTCTACTCTTTTCGAGTAGTATTCTACTCAATTTGGACCTCTACTACTCTTGAAAATTGAAAATAATGCTATAATGACTAATTTTCAGTGAACAGTGTTTGATGGTTTAATGAATAAAACTACACATTTTGCACCAAAACTACTCATTTCAGCTATCCAGACTACTCAAGACGTGTAGGGGGTAAACAGGTCTGGAATTCGAACAACCCTTTCTATGCTTCAAGCCCACCCTCCTTTCCCTTCCCCTCCCTCTGTCCCCTCACCACCCCCAACATCCCTCTCCCCTGCCTCACTGTTTGGCGGTGGGGTCAGTCAGTTTCAGAGTGGACACCACATCTTTACACAGAGAGAGGATGCATGACGGTGATGAGAATTCCAACAACCCTTTCTATGCTTCAAGCCCACCCTCCTTTCCCTTCCCCTCCCTCTGTCCCCTCACCACCCCCAACATCCCTCTCCCCTGCCTCACTGTTTGGCGGTGGGGTCAGTCAGTTTCAGAGTGGACACCACATCTTTACACAGAGAGAGGATGCATGACGGTGATGAGAATTCCAACAACCCTTTCTATGCTTCAAGCCCACCCTCCTTTCCCTTCCCCTCCCTCTGTCCCCTCACCACCCCCAACATCCCTCTCCCCTGCCTCACTGTTTGGCGGTGGGGTCAGTCAGTTTCAGAGTGGACACCACATCTTTACACAGAGAGAGGATGCATGACGGTGATGAGAATTCCAACAACCCTTTCTATGCTTCAAGCCCACCCTCCTTTCCCTTCCCCTCCCTCTGTCCCCTCACCACCCCCAACATCCCCCTCCCCTGCCTCACTGTTTGGCGGTGGGGTCAGTCAGTTTCAGAGTGGACACCACATCTTTACACAGAGAGAGGATGCATGACGGTGATGAGAATTCCAACAACCCTTTCTATGCTTCAAGCCCCCCCTCCTTTCCCTTCCCTTCCCTCTGTCCCCTCACCACCCCCCCCTCCCCTGCCTCACTGTTTGGCGGTGGGGTCAGTCAGTTTCAGAGTGGACACCACATCTTTACACAGAGAGAGGATGCATGACGGTGATGAGAATTCCAACAACCCTTTCTATGCTTCAAGCCCCCCCCCCCCCCCCCCCCCCCCCCCCTTCCCTCTGTCCCCTCACCACCCCCCTCCCCTGCCTCACTGTTTGGCGGTGGGGTCAGTCAGTTTCAGAGTGGACACCACATCTTTACACAGAGAGAGGATGCATGACGGTGATGAGAATTCCAACAACCCTTTCTATGCTTCAAGCCCCCCCCCCCCCCCCCCCCCTTCCCCTTTCCCTTCCCTCTGTCCCCTCACCACCCCCCTCCCCTGCCTCACTGTTTGGCGGTGGGGTCAGTCAGTTTCAGAGTGGACACCACATCTTTACACAGAGAGAGGATGCATGACGGTGATGAGAATTCCAACAACCCTTTCTATGCTTCAAGCCCCCCCTCCCCCCCCCCTCCTTCCCTTCCCTTCCCTCTGTCCCCTCACCACCCCCCTCCCCTGCCTCACTGTTTGGCGGTGGGGTCAGTCAGTTTCAGAGTGGACACCACATCTTTACACAGAGAGAGGATGCATGACGGTGATGAGAATTCCAACAACCCTTTCTATGCTTCAAGCCCCCCCCCCCCCCCCTCCCTCCTGTCCCTTCCCTTCCCTCTGTCCCCTCACCACCCCCCTCCCCTGCCTCACTGTTTGGCGGTGGTGTCGGTCAATTTCAGAGTGGACATCATGTCCTTGCGGGGGGCCTGCAGGGGCTTGACCTGGGCCAGCACGGTGCGGGCGTACTCGCTGTTGTGCAGGCCCGCCTCCCGCAGCTTGCTCTCCAGCCTCACCCGTGGGTCTTTGGTGATCTGCGGGAGAACAGGGGAGGAAAATGCAGAACTAAGAATTAAAAATCTTTGAATTGATTTTAGTGTCACAACAGGGCCTGAAGAAAAGTGTATAAGACGCTTGAAAATTCGCTGCAAACTAAAATATGGGCGTTTGTGTTTTTTATGATCTAGCATAAACCATACACAGGAACAATCAAGGAAGATGTAGAATCAAACATATATGGGAACATTTCTTAACCCCTTGACTGCCAGAAAAAAATCATTGGGCAAATCATGCCAGAAAAAAAGACAACTGATAGAGCCAATCTGGCAAAATGGCCTGGGGATATAACTCTCTTGACTGTTAGAGCAAAAGCCAATCAGGGTTATTCCTCTTCATCAGATGACATCATCAGGCCAGTAATTAAATGTTGGTGGCAGTCAAGGGGTTAAATTAAAGAGATCTAAGATAAAATCACGTATTAAACCATACACAGGATTTTTTAAAAAATCCAGAATAAAACGTACATTAGGAAAATTAATACTCGGGGGGGGGGGGGGGGGGGGGGGGGGGGGGGGGGGGGGGGGGGGGGGGGGGGGGGGGGGGGGGACAGGGGGGGGGGGGGGGGGGGGGGGGGGGGGGGGGGGGGGGGACAGATTTAATAAAAAAAGAAATCCAGTGAATAAAACATACAATTGTACATTAGGAAAAATGAAAGCGAAAAAAATCCATGATCCAAACATACAGAACACAATACCAAGATAACGCAAAGTTGTTTGTGGAAAAAAAAAAGGAAGAAAAAAAACCCACCAACAATAGAAAGATGATGTCTATATCTCCACATACCTATCGTTTCAAATCCATGAGTACAATGTACATACATTCTATTTGATAACTCCATATATAGTGTGTACATTTTCTCACACAAATCAGTTTTACTAGTACAGACTAATAATATGACAATTTCTGTCACCGTTACCTGTTTGGATGTAAAGCTGTGGACGTCAAACAGCGGCTTCTGAATGCTGATGTATTCATGGTCCTCGTCTTCAGTATGATGGGCTTGCCATGCCTACACAATACAAGAACAGATACATTCACAATACTGAAAATATGCTAGTATAATTTATGAACATTAACTCATTCAACACTGGCCAATTGCTTCCTTTCACAACCATTCAGAGTACGCTATAGCGTACATAGTGTTTAAACATTCACGCTTCTCAACTCAGCGAACCCATGCAAACGAAACTGGCATAAAAGTATTCTTCTATGGTCCCTTAATAGTTTTCAACTAAAGAAATGACTTCTACAGTTCTAGTCTATTTTAAGGACGGCAATGAATGAAAATGAGTCACTACCCTCTCTTTGTCTTCTTTGTCATGCTTTTTTGCACTTCATTAATCGGCTAATAATAAAGAAATTACTTTAGAACTTTAACACATGTTAGCTTTTATTATTATAAATAATGCCACAAATTTTCAAAACAGTATTGTTAAGCATTCTTTTAAAAATATATGCAAACCCTGCTAGTGTTGAAAGGTTGTGCGAGCCATGCACGCTATAGCGTACTCTCGTGTCGAGAGAGTTAAAAGTTTGGCTTTTGAATGCTGGGGTATTAATGATTATGGCAGTAACAATGGTACCTTTGGTACTGAATGACACAATTGTGCACAATCGTTTTCTTCAGACTTCAATAATTATGTACGTATTCATGTGTTTGTTGTGGATGTATCTTAAATGAATCCTGTGAGATGACTTAGTGTGTTTTTAAAGAAAATGGGGTTGTTGTTTTTTTAAACCCACAAAACACAACAACAAAGAATTGATAAAAACAAACTCAAATTTTGTTTGAAAACGACTGTATGATCGATTACTTTGAAGCAGTTGGAAAAAGTGAGAAGAAAACCTTTAAAAAAACAAAATGGTGGATAGTTACCAACCTTCGTGTCTTGCATAGTTCTCGCTGGATCACTTTCAGCCGTCACACGCACCTGAAACCAGCCATATCATACCATCAGTTCTTCTCTTTCTTTTTTTTTTAATTTATAAAGATTACCAGATATCTGTCTGCACAATAAAATAATTTAAAAAACAAAATCTTCCCAAGCTGTTGCGTTTACAGGGGTGCTAGCGCCAAAGGGTCCCCAAACCTGAAACTAGGAATTCCCCAAACCGAAAACCTGAAACCAATCTAAATGGCAAGTTCCAATTTCCTGAAAACCGGAACAATTTTTTGAGCCGAGAAATCCTTCCACCCCGATTTTCAGCTAACGTCAGCAGTTTTGTTGAGCGGGAGGGCTGGTGTTCTAAAAACAAATTTTCAAGCAGCTAACACAGTAACATAACGAATTTTGTTGAGCGGAGGTGAATGAAGGATACATTCTTCCACCCGGTTTTTCACCGGATAGCATCGGAAATTTGGTTGAGCGGGGGGAGTACTCCTACTCTTCTTTTTGTCTCTTTCCGAATGAACATCGCCGAATCTTCTGCCACAAACTACATTCTGCAGCCACTCAATTCTCCAATGCTTCACATACTTTTGCTTTTTTTTTTACATGTTGGTTTCGCCAACTCAATACATGCGTTCTCGGCGGACGCCATCTTGAAAATTACAACGGTGGAAGAGCAAAAAGGTGCGAAATGAAGATTGTGCCGTATAAACATAATTTTGAATCGGTTTGCTACTTCGGCCAATACATGTACGATGTTTGTAATCATCTTATGTTTCTCCGATGTCGGAAATTTTTTTCCAAAACCGGAGATTACATTTTTTAGTCATCTCAAAACCGGAGATTACATTTTTTAGTCATCTCAAAACCGGAGATTACATTTTTTAGTCATCTCAAAACCAGAATTCCGGCACATACCGGAAAATTAGCACCCCTGCGTTTACTAGCACCATGTTTCTGGTCTATGTCGCAATTTCTTATTGTCCCTTCACTTCCTCTCTGCTCTCCTCGCCCACTGAATGTCTCATTTAGCCTCTTACACACTCCCACACACACATAATTTCTTCAGCTAGCAGTAAAAACAAAACAGAATTGCAGCACCAAATGTGAGCCGTTGTCTGTTTTTGTGCTTGTTCAAAGACAGTCAAAGTATTTAACTCTTTTAGCGCCAGGTATTTTTTGACGTTCTTGGTTCTCCGTTGCATCTGAACACTGAACACTGAAAAACTTTATTTAACAAGGATAAAGATTTTAGGCGATGCCTATTCTTACAATATAAAAGAAAAAACTATTAAATTGCTAGAAACAAAAAATATAAAAATGAAAAGAAAAATAATCACTACAAGAAACGTGTTTGAACACATAAATGTCTCTCTCTGTGTCTCAACCGACAAAAAGGGAATAACGTTTTTCGAGTGTGCATGTGTTGCTTTAATGGAAGAAACAGTGACAAAGCTCTAAAACCAAACACATGGCAGGGTGCTTGGCAGTGAATGTCTTTGCATTTGGTGGGAGTGTAGAGTGATGCCTTGGGCGAATGTATTTGCTCATGGTGCTAGAGAAGTTAAAGTGAAGCCCACAGTTAACCGATTTTAATTTTGTGATTTTTCTCCTCACCTGAGCCCTCAGTGCCTCCAGTCGTTCCTCCTTCTCCATCTCCTCCTGCTCCTTCCTCTCCTCCTCTTCCCTCCTCCTCTTCACCTTGTCCTCCAGCTGCTCATGGCGGTACTTCACCCTGCATAAAGAGACACGTGGATGTAAGCAACACGTTCACAAACGAAACAGACTTATAACACCATTGCATTGATTTGAACCAACACATACATCAAATACAACTCCAGTACAATATTTTACGGACTATAAGACAGACTGAGATCCCTGCGCCTTATACCGGTAATATGACTTAGATTATAGTATAAAAAAGCATAATAACAAAATCTGAATTTTGAGTAAAATTTGGGTGCGCCTTACATTCTGAAAAATACTGTACAGTAATTAATAAATGGAATCCCCCTAAGACAGAATGTGGCTGCCCATGTGGCAGGGTAATCAAAAACGGTCACAAACGTAATGTTCTCATCCCTAGCTGATGCATTTGTACCATAGTGTTCAAGTGCTTCGGCTGTTGGGATGATCCCTGGAGTCTTTTAACTAGCGTACGTCAACAACAACAATCCACCTTATTACAACTTATTCCAGCATTACTAGTACATTTCAATGTGGCAAGAACCCAGATCAGACAGACAAAACACAAACCAAATCTCAGGTCATCGGTTGCACACAGCTTCGACAGAAACATAAGCTATTATCTCCCCTTTTCGACAGGCAAATGTAAAACAAAAATTATTTGTGTAGTGACAACCCCTCCCTAGTTTTCTACAGCTAATAAATTCTACCTCAGACCCTGGCTTTGCAGCCCACATAATAATAAAAAAAAGAAGCATAAAAAAGCGAGCTTTAAATTTAGATTAAAAAAAAAAAAGCGGAATCCATGTGATCCAGAGCACACACACAAAAAGCATGCCAACTCTCCAATGTGCACCCTGTTATTAACTAGCCATCCACCATAAAACATGTAAAGTTGCAATATTGTGTTCCAATATTTCTTATTGTTGTCTAGGCACATATGTAGTCTATCAAAAGACTACAAGATATTTAACAGCTATTTAATACCAGCATTTGCAAAAATGTAAGATTTTGATTATAATGACCAGCTAAGAGTCGCTTCAAGCAAATGGATTTGACACATTGTTTCTCACCAGTCTCCTCAGTTATAGACTTAACTAGTATTACCACTACCATATTCTTGTATCTTTAAAGTTTTCTTTATTCTTGTTATTTTTAATAATAAAAGGCCACCAAAATTACATTTTTTTAAAAATGTTCTTACAAATGTGGAACAATAGAGGTGTGGACTTTTTGTGTGTCAATATCGAAGTTAATAGACTCATCAAATTTGTTATTTTCAGTACGCAATCCAAGATCACCTTTTGATTACATGCTTATTAGTAGAGTCTTCCATATAATTGTAAGTAAAATCCTTAAATCTACAACCTGACACTACTGACAGTATTTCAACGACTTTGTTAGAATCAAGATATGACTGTCTAGGGAGGGAAAATGCCCACACTTTGTGCACTGCGGACGAAGTAAGCTCCTTTCACCAGGCCTTTAATAATGAAAACACAACTGTACGCACCTGGGCTTTTTTCTTCTCTTTCCCACACACCTTGCAACAACCAAACAGATTTTCAGTGTGGAAACCACTACAGGTGGGTGAAAGACTTATAAAAAAGACAGAGACTGAGGGACAGACAGAGATTATATCTCGTTTGCTGATTGGTCAGAATGTGTATACCTCTTCCCAACAGCACTCAATATAATTCCAGTTAAACTTCGACTTCAGGTACGCCTCGTTTAACTTTATAATTAACCTCTTCACTGCCCCGTCACGGGATATTTCCGTCAACTTCCTGTAACCTATAAACTGCCCCGTCACAGAAATATATGTCATAGGGTTATTCTAAGAGTTTCCATTTTTCTATCCATATGCTTTTCGCAGTGTGTTTGGATGCATGTGAGAGTGTTCTCGAATGATAGTATATTCAATTTCCTTTCAGAAAAGCATAGGTCATCTGCACTTTTATTCAGCAGTTTTTGCGATAGATTTTGCAGCCTAAAACATCTTGGCAAATAGTTGCCTCAGAACCAGAAACAGGCTTGACAGCGAAGGGGTTAAGAGATAAAGTCAAAAACAAGACAAAACAAAACAGACAGACAAACATGCATAGACAACAAAGACAGTTGAATGGACAGAAAGGCAGATGTAGATAAACAGACCAGTAGATTTATAGATAGAGACATAGACGGACAGGTTAAGAAACGTAGACATAAGCCTTGATATAAGCCTTAGGTCTGCCCCAATAATAAAGAGATAAATAAGAGCTGAATGAATACTGATTTTCTCTTGCTGTAGAAAATCAGTCAATAGCTTTGTCTTTAGTGGTGGACGTGTTCTCTCATACCCAGAGGTGTCATGCCAGCTCTGCTGCAGCCTTGGGGGTTAGTTTGCCTTAGGGATCCATCCCCTACACCAACTGTCCTAACCCTAAAGTCCTCATGGCTGCAATAGTCGGGATGTGCCCTGGGCAAAACAAGTCCACAACTAACACATTCCAGCCTAGCTTTCCAGAACAGCAGTTGCCTTATCAGTTGCCTTCTCCTCCTCCTCCCTCTACACAACTCACCTCTCCTGGTCGTACACGGCCTGCTGAGCCAGTTCAGCCTGCAGTGCATCCAGCCTTTGATGCATCTCCTCCTCCTCCTCCTCCCTCTACACAATTCACCTTTCCTGGTCGTACATGGCCTGCTGCTCCAGTTCAGCCTGCAGTGCATCCAGCCTTTGATGCATCTCCTCCTCCTCCTCCTCCCTCTACACAACTCACCTCTCCTGGTCGTACATGGCCTGTTGCTCCAGTTCAGCCTGCAGTGCATCCAGCCTTTGATGCATCTCCTCCTCCTCCTCCCTCTACACAACTCACCTCTCCTGGTCGTACATGGCCTGTTGCTCCAGTTCAGCCTGCAGTGCATCCAGCCTTTGATGCATCTCCTCCTCCTCCTCCCTCTACACAACTCACCTCTCCTGGTCGTACATGGCCTGTTGCTCCAGTTCAGCCTGCAGTCGCATCCAGCCTTTGATGCATCTCCTCCTCCTCCTCCCTCTACACAACTCACCTCTCCTGGTCGTACACGGCCTGCTGCTCCAGTTCAGCCTGCAGTGCATCCAGCCTTTGATGCATCTCCTCCTCCTCCTCCCTCTACACAACTCACCTCTCCTGGTCGTACACGGCCTGCTGCTCCAGTTCAGCCTGCAGTGCATCCAGCCTTTGATGCATCTCCTCCTCCTCCTCCTCCCTCTACACAACTCACCTTTCCTGGTCGTACACGGCCTGCTGCTCAAGTTCAGCCTGCAGGGCATCCAGCCTTTGCTGCATCTCCTCCTCCTCCCTCTCCACAACTCACCTCTCCTGGTCGTACACGGCCTGCTGCTCCAGTTCAGCCTGCAGAGCATCCAGCCTTTGCTGCATTTCCTCCTCCTCCTCCTCCCTCTCCACAACTCACCTCTCCTGGTCGTACACGGCCTGCTGCTCCAGTTCAGCCTGCAGGGCATCCAGCCTTTGCTGCATCTCCTCCTCCTCCTCCTTCTCCATCTACACAACTCACCTCTCCTGGTCGTACACGGCTTGCTGCTCCAGTTCAGCCTGCAGGGCCTCCAGCCTTTGCTGCATTTCCTCCTCCTCCTCCTCCCTCTACACAACTCACCTCTCCTGGTCGTACACGGCCTGCTGCTCCAGTTCAGCCTGCAGGGCCTCCAGCCTTTGCTGCATTTCCTCCTCCTCCTCCTCCCTCTACACAACTCACCTCTCCTGGTCGTACATGGCCTGCTGCTCCAGTTCAGCCTGCAGGGCATCCAGCCTTTGCTGCATCTCCTCCTCCTCCTCCCTCTACACAACTCACCTCTTCCTGGTCGTACATGGCCTGCTGCTCCAGTTCAGCCTGCAGGGCATCCAGCCTCTGCTGCATCTCCTCCTCCTTCTCCCTCTCCACAACTCACCTCTCCTGGTCGTACACAGCCTGCTGCTCCAGTTCAGCCTGCAGGGCATCCAGCCTCTGCTGCATCTCCTCCTCCTTCTCCATCTGCCTCTGATGACGTTCCGACTGGAACTCCCGGATCTGAATATCGCATCATGATATTAATATCAAAGTTGGGGCAGTAGGTAGATGCCTCGTGCCTCCATATGGGGAGCTGGACGACCTCGACCCCTCCACTAGTCTCTCCCTGTGGGGATACTGGGAGGGGGGGGGGGGTGTCTTTTGTAAAAATAGTTCCCTCACCTTCTGGAAGTTCTTTGCTTGTAACTTCCTCTAATCTGCCACTCTCTTTGACTCTGCCTTTTCCCTTTGCTTTCTATCATCTACTATCTTTCTGACTTATTGGCACATTTCCCCTGCCTTTAAAAAAAAAAATCAAAATATTTCTCCTTTGAGCTCATCTGAAATCGGAATGTGTCAGCTGTACGCAGCGGGGAGACCAGTGGAAACTGAAAACCGGAAAAAGGAGCTCACTAGACTTCATTGAGATTCACAGAGTACAGTTAGCAATGATACTGACCATAGCTCAATTATCAGCCAACAAGTCATTTAACTGTAGCATTTTAAACACAGTACTCACACACCACACACACAACAGCTCATCAATTATAGAAAACCATAGATTCCAGCCTAGCTTTTTCCAGTCTAGCCATTTGTCAACAGCAGTGTATTAATTATGATGAAAATCAAACTAATACTATTTTGATTATATAATGATTATCGCAAGATGCTTAAGAACATCAATCCTTCAGATTTCGGGGCAGCTCCTTTACCCACTCTGGGCTTTTCTTACTTTTTCCTTTTCCACCGTCCTCCTCTTCTTTTCCTCCTCAGCCTCTGCCTTCATCCTGTCCTCCAGTCTCTGTCTCTGCTGAGCCTCCAGCTCCTCTTCCAACTGCATGGCCTCCAGCTTCTTCTCCCTCCACTCCAGCACCTGCCACAACAGCAACAGCTCTCATTCTCTTCACATGTTTACAACAGACACACAACAAATCTTTAACCCTTTCGCCACCAACCATTTTTCAGCCAAAATATACCATTAAGCTTAACTGGGTAGATAAAACAAATTATCTGCAATATTGTGAATTCCAGTGTGACATGTATAACATTAGGCCTATCCTTACCTCCCAAAATTAAGAAAATAGGGTCTTCGGATAACAGACCCCAATTTGATGCCTTTTCGTGACATGGGTGTTCAACCATTGTGGTGCATAAATGCGACATTGGCGGTAAAAGGGGGGGAAATGAATTGCCGTATTCTACAGACTATATTATAAGGCGCACCCCTCACATTTTACACAGAATTCTGATTTTGTTATCATAGTTTCTTACTGTTTTATCAGTCATATAATAAGGCATGGGGATCTAAGCTTGGGAGAGAAAAAAGCATCGCCTTATATTCTCTTAACCATGGCTTTAAAAAATCATAGAGACATGCATCAGAGTTTATTTTGATTCACCATTTTGACAGCATGAATGGATGTGGCTTGCATCCAAAATGGTCGAGTCTGCCATTCCAGAATATACGAAGATCACTCAATACGTTTCTGGATGTAGAGAACTGAGAGGTGCACACATCTGGCCAGTCTACATTTTTTAGGTATTCTTCCTAAGCACACACACACTTGTTCATCCTTTCAAAGCAAATGGTTATGGCGCCAGACCAGGTCGACTGGTTTGCCAAAATAGAGCCCTCAGCGAACCCTTGACCATTTTCAACCTTCTGGAATTGCGTCCCCTTTAACTGGCACTTTGCATAGGATAATAGGATCAAATTGATGAAATAATATCAATTTTCTAAAAGTATATCAAACTGTGATGTTATCTCCGCATTCATCCTTCCCCCCACCCCCACCCACCCCTACATGCACACCCACTCATACATACCTTGTCATAGAGCTGCTGACACAGCTGTTTCTGTCGCTGCACGTTCTCTGACCTCAGCTCCTCCAGCTGGTGGGTCAAGGTCGCCTCCTGGAAGGTCAGCCTCACTTTGGTCAGCAGTTCTCGGCGGTCGCGGGCCCAGTCGCTGTGCACACCCTTGATGCGCTCCTTGAGGTATTTGTAGTCCATCCACCAGTCCTCGTGGTCTGACTGAAATCATCATCATCATTATCATTTTCACAATCATCATCTTCATATAACATCATCATTATTACTATTTTCATCATCATCCAAGGCCCAGTCGCTGTGAACATCTCTGATGCATTTTTTCAAATACTTGTAGTCCATTCACCTACTAGTCCTCGTCCTCGTCATCTGACAAGAAACAAAATCAGTACACTCACTATTGTCACGGACTGTGAACCATTTTATCACATCATTATTGTTTTTATGTGGCTCTGGCTGTTAGGCATTGCTGTCTCTGTCTCTGTCTATCTCTCCGTCTTTCTCTCTCCTTCGGCCACCTACCAGTTCAGGGCGTGACATGCTGGGCAGATGCCTCTTCAGTCGGTCAAACAGCAGTGTTCGTCTGTTGGGCAGTTCCCTGGGGTACTGGTCGTGGATGGCCACAAATGTGAAATGGTCGTCAGGATCCCAGCCCCCTGTTTCGTCCAGTCTGGGGACCATGAAAACAATTGTTACTGTTGGTTACAACAATTAAGTATTTGAACCCGCTAAATATATTACTTTACAATCAAGTAGTACACGTTTCACTAAATAACTAATAATATTAGCAATGTTACAATTAAGTTTTAGGAAGAGCTGAACAACAGAGGGTTTTCAAAGAAGAACCCCCCTCCCCTCCTCAAGAGATTTGGACTTGAATTCCTTACACTCTTTGGGGGATGGGCCACACCCAGGTTGTGACTCCTTGATGCCTCTATGCTGTCACCAATTTTTATATATAAAAAAAAAATTAAAAAAAATTAAGCTGTATCTTTTATTTATTATTGAGAGTTTTAGTTGCATCCTTTCTTTATTACATAAAGGTTTTATTATTTTCTGGGAATGTATTTATTATTGATGAAATTCACATTCGTTGCCAACATTGTTCATCTTCACCTTCTCATTTCAACTCTCATCTCCGAAGTCGGCGTGTGGCTGCCCATGTGGCGGGGTAATCAATAACAGTCACACACGTAATGTTCTCATCCCTAGCTGGTGCATTTGTACCATAGTGTTCAAGTGCTTCGGCTGTTGGGATGATCCCTGGAGACTTTAAGCCAGGGTAAGACAACGACAACAACAAAAATGTCAACTCTCAAACAGTGTTAGAACAAAATTCGAGCCATTTTTATTATGTTTCATTTATCAATGTTAGTAGGTGCACACTACTCTATTCTGTAAGTAACGTTTTAATTCAGCTTCTGCAGAGAAAGGCTCAGCTGACACATGAAATCACTCTGATCGTGTCTCTACAGTTCCCTGACACAAACCAGAAGCCAACTACATGATATCATGTAGACATGTAATGTTGTATTATGAATGTATGCATGTAGACTAACATATTTGTATGATATATAATTTGTGAATGCAAGTTGTATGTATGTGTAAACATATGTGTATGTATGTATAAATGGATGGGTAGATAAATGGTTGTATGCGTGCGCATGATGTGTGTTGTGTGTGTATATGTGTGTGGTTGTGGGTGGGGTGTGACCAAAAATTGTATGTGCGCACAGTGCTTAAAATAGTTGCATATTTTATTTTTTTGCTTTTCTACATACTACATCTACTTTTCTACATCTCTGTCTTTATTGTATTGTTTTGCTGATTGTTTTATCGCTGCAAAAAGAATTTCCTGTAAAATGGACAATGAAAATATTCATTGATTGATTGATTGATGCTGGGTATGATTTAACTTCAAAGCCAGGACGTACTTTATCCAGGGGTGCTAGTGGGAGAAGGTCTAAAAACCTGAAATTAGAATTCTTAAAAATCCAAAAACCTGAAGTGAAAGATCATGAAAACCAAAAATCTTCCACTAAGAATGTTCACAACCATCCAAACTGGGGTGGGGTGGGGTGGGGTGGGGGGGGGGATCACACTATATCGACCTGACTATCACACAATTTAGTTTCCAAAATCAGGAAGCCACAAGTTTTTGCACTCCAAAAACCGGAAGCCACAATTTTTACACTCCCAAAACCAGAAGCCACAATTTTTTACACTCCCAAAACCAGAAGCCACAATTTTTTACACTCCCAAAACCAGAAGCCACAATTTTTTACACTCCCAAAACCAGAAGCCACAAGTTTTTACACTCCTAAAACCAGAAGCCACAAGTTTTTACACTTAAAAAAAACGGAAGCCATAAGTTTTTTCACTCCAAAAACAGAAGCCACAGGTTTTTACACTCCAAAAACCGGGAACCCACCAAAACAGTTTTGGCACAAAAAAAACTTGAAATTCAGCATGTTCCGGAAAATTAGCATCCCCACTTATCTGTATATCTTCAATACATGTTCTAATCAAAATGACAATTCTCTAAGCACAGATAAATCATGCCCGACTCACTTGAGGGCCAGGGCGTGCCTCATCTGGAGGTCCTCCAGGCGTGAGTTGTATTTATCGTCCAGGATCAGAAACTCCTGCAGCACGGTGAACTTGAGGTTTCTGTCAGGACACTCCAGGTCCAAGGCCTCTGGGGGGATTCCCTCACACACCGCAGCACGCTTCTCCAGAGCAGGGGGACACAGCAAGTGAAGCTCGCCTGCAGGGAAGTAATGACAGCAGTCATCACCATCTTCATCATTATCATCATCATCATCATCTTCATCATCATCTTAAAGGCCTCTGGGGGGATTCCCTCACACACTGCGGCACGCTTCTCTGGAACAGGGGACACAGCAAGTGAAGCTCGCCTGCAGGGAAATAATGATAGAGGTCATTATCTTCATTGTTGTCATTGTCAAAGTCATCTTCTTGATCAACATCATCATCATTGCTGTCATTGTCATCATCATCGGCATCATCATCATTATCATTATATCCATCGTCATTCTCATCATCATCCTCTTCATGATACTGGCCTGTAGGAAGGCCATTTGACACACTGCTGCAGGTGTCTGAAACAGGGGGACACAAGTGAGCAAAGTTCATGCGCACAATAACGATTATCACTTCACGTCTTTTACAGTTGGCATCAGATACATGAAATCATGCTGTACATAAAAAAACACTTACAAATCTTATCGCAACGCTTAGCCTACCAGAATTCAGTTCTTGTTCCAGACAGCGCTGTTCGTGACGCAGTTTTTCCAGCAGGTCGACTTGCTGTGCCTTGACAAAGGTGACAGTCTCCCTGATCTCGGCATGCTTCTCGATCACATCAGGGTCACCCAGCTTTAAATCCTCCCTGTTCTCTGCCAGCCAGTACCGCAAGTCATCCCTGAGACATGAACATTGCAAAATGAGGGCTGAACTTCAACGGAATGAAAACTGCTCCTGAAAATGGTTCAAACAAACAAATATAGGTGGTTTAAACAAATCTTTATTCATTTGAAAACATAGTCAAACAGAAAGACAATTAGAGCAACAACAAGCTTGAAGCTTACACTGTGCTCCTTAAATTAACATCATAGTTGCACAATTGATTGAACAGATGGAAACTGCATTTAAACCAAGTAATGTAATGATGAACAAAATTCAAGGTATTATTAATCAATATAATTTAGAAACTAAAAAAAATATAGGTGATGTTACACCGAGCAAAACCATCTCTGAACAACGCACAATCAATGTGACCATTCCTGAAATTGCAAGCAATAAAAAGATTATACGTTTGAGAAGAAAAGATGATTCAAATCAGACTTAGTACATGTATGAGGCGTTACATCTGCTCTCTTTCTCTGCTCTGCCTGATAAGCTACATCTAACTATGGAATAAGTGTAGATTTGCAAGTATGCATACACACACACACACTTACACACACACGCAGGCATGCACGCACGCACACACACACAGACAGACAGACAGGAACGCAGACATAACAAACAACCCCCCCCCCTCCCCAGACAGACAGGCACACACACACACACACACAACACACACACACACAGAGGACAAAAGAATGGCAGAAATGGTGGGGGATAGAGGGCGGTTTTCAATGTGTTGGGAAGGATGCTTGCATCGACTTGAAATATGTCCAACGTTTTGTGAATCATGATTGGCTGTCCTTAGTTTTGTTTACATTTTTTTTAATGCATCAATATGCGTTTCCTTGTCTGTACTGTGCTTGTATGAGACCACACTGTAATTTCTCTTAACGAGATAATAAAGAATTTTTCACTTTGACTTTTGACTTCACACACACACACACACACACACACACACACACACACACACACAGAGTTTGTCTCTATATCTCTATCTAGTAGTTTCTGTCTCTCTGCAATTCTGTGTGTGTCTGTCAAAGTGTCATTGTGTATCTGTGTGTATTGTTCATGCTTAACCATATATTATTTAAAATTAATTCTCACAAAGTAAGTAGTATTAGTAGTAGTAATTAGGGCTAGAAGTGGGCCTCACAGCCCTTTTACGCCATTTCTCATTAGTGACTTTGATTTGTTTCAGGGTGGCTTGCTTTCTACAGCTAAACTATAACAATTAACAAAAATATGGAATTGACTTTTTCTTCTTCTTTTTTTTATTCATCGAAAGTAGTATAAAAATTTGACATCATTGTGTCTTTGTCCAGAAGATTTTTGACTGTATTTATGTTAGGTGCAGCCTTAATGTTAGTTGACAAATTATTCCAGTATTGAACAACTCGGTTAGAAAAGTAAAACTTGCGAATGTTGCAAGTATTGCAAGTCACAAGTATTGATCTGTCTCACAGCCTTTGATGAAACCAACCTGAGGTTCCACACAGGGTCGGCAGTGTCCTGTTTGAAAGCATCGAAGGTAGAGGACAGACTGCTGTCGTGGTACTCAAAGTCGTGGAAGATCTGACCGCATATATCACTGTCCGCGTTCTGACGGATGTGACTCTCCACTTCAGCCTGAAACTGCACAGAAACCAACAACAAAATCTCACGGCACCAGAAAACATGCAACAATAAAAATCATGCTGCGTAGTAACAGAAATCTTCAAAAACTTGAAAATTTTAAAACTTGATATATGTATATCTAAGTGCAAATGACATAATCTGTCAAATTTACACTGATGTTAGGATATTTAAAAACTTGATATATGTATAAGTAAGTGTGAATGTCATCATCTGTCTTAATCAATGTTCTATCATATGTGAGCCACCGATTCTGCCTGCCTGAAACTGCACAGAAACAAATTCACACAAAAATGTGAACATGAATTTATCTAAATCGTATGTACCAGTATTTAGTTCATCTAATAAATAAAATACAAAAATAGAATGATTTCTAAACATAAATATATGTTAATGTCAGCAACATATCAATCTAAAATATACCAAATTTAATTTTAAATAATTAGGATTAAACATAAACAACAGACTCGGATACTGAGACAGACAGACTGACAGACACACCCACAGAGGCTTAAGAGAGGCGAGGTTAGAAACACCTAGAGAGAGAGAGAAAAGAGAGACTTTACTGGTTTCGTAGAGAGAGAGAGAGATTGCCTCCAGTATTGTTCCCACCAGATTTGTATTTACAAAGAGATATGTGATTCAGACCAAGAGGACAGAAAGACACCATTTAGATAGATTAAACATAGGCAACAGACGGATACCGATACAGACAGACAGACAGACACAGAGACACAGAGAGAGAGAGACAGAGAGAGAAAGAAACAGAGAGAGAGAAAGAGAGAGAGAGGCCTGGACGACAATCTCAATACAAATCAAGGTAAAAACCAGAATTGGTCATAATACTAACTTTACGCCTGAGGTGCTGCAGTCTCAGAAATTCCTTCTGCCAAACCAGCTGGTGCTGTTTCAGGATGCTGCTCTCCTTGTTGGCCTGAGAGATCTTCTCTATCTTGTTCACCTTCATGGACGTCTTGAGGGAAGCAAACTTCTTCTCTGATGCCAGCGCCTTCAGGCGCCCATAGTCAACCGGCTTGTACTTGTTGCTGCCCAACCCTTCGACCATGCGCTGGATCAGAGGGTCTGAAAACAGATAAAACTGCACATTTTTGTTGACAGTTGATGTTTCTACACTTCGACAGGGCTCCCAATCGTCCCGCAAAACAAGGGGTCCCAGGGACTCCTTCACTTATAGTATAGAGGGTCCTAGAGAAGGGATAGAGGGTCCCAGTGGCATTGTGAATGCTAACAAGAATTTTTCTAGTGCATCCGTGGTACCCCCTGCACATTCTTTTAGAGGGTCCTTGAGAATTTTAGTGCTTCATGGACCCACAAATGGGGGTCCATGGGAGCTCTGCTTCGATTTACAATAAATAACAACTTTCAATAAAATAAAATAAATAACCCTCAACTTTCACTCTCTTATGGTAGTCTAATGACAATATTTTTAGTTTGATAAAGTACAAACTGAGATTGAAGAAATAATGCTTATTGAAATGGCCTGTTGAACCTGCTGCCTAAGGTCTTCTTTTTCCTTGTTCTGGTTTTAAGAAGTACCCGCAATCAACAGTTTGATTTTTCTGGTACTATAATTTAGTATAATCAAACGACGTCAGATGAAAATTTCCCTACTTCCTCAGTTCCTGTAACGTGTATCTCCACAATTTCTACTTTCAAAATGTTCCAGAATAAACCATTAGAGGAAAAAGTCTTGATCTGTACACAACTGGATATTGACCTTTACTGGCTCTCGAATACGTATCCTTGATAACCCACTGAAAAGAATATACACATTATACTAATGTCAGCATCTTTGATATTTGAAAGTACAGTGTATCAAAAACGGATAATTCAAAAACACTGGATAACTCACAATAAGTTTTGGGTCGAAGTATAATAATCTCTAAGTTGAAAAGTCTTTATAACTCAAAATATTGGCTACCTCAAAATAAATTTCAGTCCCTTCAATTTTGACTTAAGCGATTTTTACTGTACATGTATACTTTTACTTGAAGTTGAACCCCATACTAAACCCAACTTCTCATACCTTCAACTCCATTCCTAGAATCCTACCCAAAAGTATTTACTTCGAGCATAACTTAATTAATTTTCAGTTTCAGACTAAACACATGACTCATTATTCAATATATGATAAAGAGAAACTCACCATGACCACCAGGGCTGAGACTTGTGATGAACGAACGGGCTTTCCTCTCACTCATGGTTCGTCAATAAGAGTTAATAAGACCTGTATAACAGCGCATGTACAGCTAATGCAAAACAACAGAAATTTATCAATTTCTGTAATATACCATATTTTTCAGACAATAAGGCAATTGACTGACAATTTCACACAGAATTAAGATTTTGTTACTATATTTTCTTACTATTTTATTAGTCATATTATGAGGCGCAGGGGTCTCAGTCTGGGGAAAAAAAGTATCGCCTGATAGTCCGAAAAATATGCTAAGTGATCATAAATAGAAGCTTTATAATGAAGAATATCAGATACATGTGTCAAGGATAATGATATAATTTCTCTTATTGGTCAAAGCCTCTGATATAAACAGGGTGTATTAAACGACTAACAGGAAGCTACAGCCACAATGGCCACAATCATCTTGATGATTATATTCTGCTACAGCCCAATGGTTCAGTCACTAAATTGATAGATTAAAATAACCTTGAGAAGACAAGATGTTAAAACTAAAGAAGAGGAAAGCAGAAATTAAAAGAGCTCTATCTAGAGCCAAATGTCTAGATGACATGCTGCCGTCTTGCGTTTTATTAATTGCCTCCGGAGCTGTCTAGAGCTGTCCAGAGTTGTCTTAGATCCTTCTGGATGTTGATTTTTTAATAAAGTACACGTGTGTTTTTTGTGGTAACATTGTCAATCTTTCGGTATTTAAAAAAAAAATCATATTTGTTCACGTTTTTATTCCTCTCTCTCTCTCTCTCTCTCTCTCTCTCTGTTTGTCTTTTGTGTTAGTATGTATGTATCAAGGGCAGATTGGAAGAATAGGCGTTGCCTAAAATCTATATCCTTGGAAAATAAAGTTTAAGTTTTCAAGTTTTCAAGTTTTCTCTCTCTCTCTCTCTCTCTCTCTCTCTCTCTCTCTCTCTCTCTCTCTCTCTCTCATTTAATACTTCTTTCTAGCGGTGTGTCTATTCATCTTTAAATTTTGTTTCTTTGCCATTATGTCTCTCTGCGTGTGAATGGAAACACAAGAAATAACGTATCGAGATACTAAAACATATGAAGAAAAACAAACAAAACATAAATCAAGAGAGAGAGCGCGTGCGCGCACGAGACAGAGAGAGAGAGAGAGAGAGAGAGAGAGAGAGAGAGAGAGAGAGAGAGAGAGAGAGAGAGAGAGAGAGAGAGAGAGAGAGAGAGAGAGAGAGAGTCATTTTAAAAAAAAGAAGAAAAAACCCCATAAAAAGCACAGAGATTAAAATTACAACAAAAAACACTCAAGGCTTTTGTCTGTCCTCTTCTCTTTCTTTAATCTTTGGGCCTCCTGGCCCTTTCTTCCAGCATATGTGGATGAACCTCCCCGGTTCCGTGGCATAATAATCAGTGTGTAGATTGTGGCAACGTACTGCGAAGAAGAAGAAGAAGAAGAAGAAGATCAATGCTCTTACCTTATCCCATGTTCTGCTCGTATCGAATATAAACAACTCTCTTACACAGGCGCCATCTATTTCCGGTATAGAAAAGAAGACTTCTACCTTTTTAGTGAAAATGAAACGAAACAAAATGTTGTAAAGTAGTTCAGAAAGCGTGTCACTTTGATAAAAACATTGAGAACAGGGAAATAATGTGAACATGAAATTAAGCAACAAGAAGAAACATTATCATATCATATCAGTTTAGGCTCTGTAGGCTTATGAAGCCTTTTGCCCTCTAGATATTTTTCTCAAATATAAACATTTATTTTCTTTTTTCTTTTTGTTTGCCCGTGAATTACTACGGCTATTGTGTATTTGTTTTGGGTTGGGGTTTTTTTTTGGGGGTTTTTTTATTTCTCCAAATTTGTGGAGTACATAATAGTATTACATTTTTGGTCAATAAGATTTTTGAACCTATTTAGTGATGATGCATTTACAGTTTCATTAGAAAGATTGTTCCATGCAGTTATTACTCTGTTAGTAAAAAAGTTTTGAGCTGAACTACTATTTATATTGGGACGCGTGTGTGTGTGTGTGTGTGTGTGTGTGTGTGTGGGGGGGGTTATGAAAGAAAGAAAGAAGTCCTAGTGGTGCTGATCAACACACACACACACAGGTGGCTGCATGTGTCTGCTACCTGTCCCAGCACCTTCCAGTGATCCATGTAGTAGTAGTAGTAGATAGGGACAAAATAAGCCGTCAAGCTTTTTTTTAGGTAGTCCCATCAAACAACAATGTTCCTGTTTTGACGCGGCATCATGTTGGGGATCCACAGGGAGACCCAGCTGGCTGGGTCATTGTATCTTAGGTTTTTCTCTTGCTCTCTCTCTTTTAATTATTTTTTAAAATTTGTTTGTATCTCCGACTTTGAACTTCGACCGAAATAGTACCATAAAAATCAAACTACCTAACTGGAAGAAAAAGAAGAGATCTAGAGTACACCATGATGTGCACACATAAACATATTCTTACTCATTTCAATTTATATACTGATTGAACCTTTGCCATAGTATGAATCCTTGACAATGACAACCCACTTATTGACATTGGGTTCTTTTGCTTGTACTAAATCCTTGCTGTGGACATAAACAAATAGTTTCCTACCTTCTGGAAGTTTTTGCTTGTAATGTCCTCATCACTCTTTGCTCTAGAAACTTTTACAAGATTTTCTCCTGCCGTAGATGGACGTGCTGGGCCTATCTATTTTTTAGTTAAGTGCATAACAGCAGTATGATGCATCTGCGCTCATATGACAGGAGAGAGTGATCGACGACTCACGAGGAAGAAGAAACATTTTTGTTGTTGCTGTTGTTTTATTTTGAAGCTAAGACGAAGTGTCATGTTTGATGAAGTGTCCGTCAACGAACTGTCGTTCAATGAAGTGTCATGTACCTTATATGTAGCAAGTGTGTGAGAGCGAATGAAGAGAAAGAGAGAGAGATATATATAATAGAGAGACAATTAATTTAATACGCTTGATCAGTTCTTATTTTTTGCTTTAAATTTTTGTTGTTCAATGTCTTTGAATTTACTGATTTTCAGACATATTTTTTGTTTAACATTGGTACGACCTCAAGGGTTAATCTGACAATAAATTGGTTCCAAGTACAGTGTGTGTGTGTGTGTGTGTGTGTGTGTGTGTGTGTGTGCATGGGTGAAAGTGACAGATTTTGAAAATAAGGAAAAGGCGGAGGGTGGGTGGGTGGGTTCCAGGGGCCTACTTTCTGGGTCCGCTGCCGCCTAGGCCCTGGCAGGGTGTAGGGGCAGAGGCCTGCTTGGGGGGTCTGGAGGGCAAAGCCCCCCAGAAGCTGACAAGAATTTGCAGATAAATGCCTATTTCGTGAGTTCTCCTGAGGTCTTTCATTCAAATTTATGAAATGGTTTGAACTCTAAAATGACATTTAAGTTGAAAGTTCTGGGAGCAAACACACTTCATGGCCTATGGTCGCTCAAATCAGTCAATTTCTTCTCTTTTTTTCTTGAAAATTTGAAAATAAGGATTTCCTTATTTTCTGATTTTCAAATT
>JAGGCT020001034.1:0-25000 GCA_017654935.2 Phymorhynchus buccinoides | reverse complement strand
CAATAAAATGCTTTAAAATCCCTATTATCGTCCGAGATACTGTCCAAACAGGTGCCATAACCCTTCATTGGATGTAAAAAGCATCATTGTTGAGCTTAAAATGCCATGATTCTACTAGTTTTCGCAAAGAATTGTCCAAACACATCAACAGGAAGCAGCACAAACGGAAGTTCGATTATATGAAAGGGAAGCCAACTCTTGTTTATGACAGCAGTAATGGCGGTCGGTAAGCTTTTACAGGACGTATAAGGGCTTCAAAGTTTGACTTTCTTTTGACTTTCCTTTGCCTTATAAACGAGGGCGCCTTTTGCTTTAATTTTTTTCAGATTTTTCTTGAAAATTGCCTTATTCGCCTTATGCACAGCAGCGCCTAATGATCCGAAAAATACGGTAGTTCTAAAAAATGTTTCTTCGTAATGATCAACATAAAAAAATATAAAAAATAAATAAAAATGCACAAAATGCTGTCCATAGAAGGGTAATGTACTTCCCATCCTAACAATCTAAGTGGCACAAGATGCTTTTAAATAAAACACACTCATTCGCATTCCTCTTTCATCCGTAATACTAGTAGAACATTAGTGGGAGGACATTGGGTTGCAAGTGGCGTTGAAGGGACCAAGGGAGGGAAGGAGAAAAGGGAGGTAATGAGGAAGGAATACAGGCATTAAGGTGGTCGTTGTGCGATGCATGAAGGGAGGGTTAACAGGGTGAGGAGGAGAAAGGTTCACACAGGTTACCACAACTGATATGCAAGGGATCCTGTAAGGGAAGGGATGCAAACGGACTGAGGAGAAAAGGACTGGCTGGAAAAGTAAAGTTAGATGCAGAACGAGCAACTTGCTTTAACCCCTTCACTGCCAGAGGAAAACAGAGAAATCATCCATTTTTTCTTATTATAAAATTTGAAAGAGACCCGTTAGACTTAATCTGAGAAAATGGTCTAGAGACATATCTTTCCTGACTTGTCTAAACCAAAAACCATCATTCCAGGGCTATGACATTATCAATGACATCACACACCAGGTAGTAGACACGGGACTGGGCAAGGAGGGGTTAAAGAGAGAACAAACAGTTATGGACTCCAAATACGTGGTCAGCCAAACCATATAATATTGATTGTTGACATTGTCCAACAAGAAAATGGACATTTCGAAACAAAACAATGCCCGTTTGAACTCTTCCATTAGTTGCCGTTACATTTCCTTTGCATTTTAGTTCTCTCCCCCCCCCCTTCTTTCCCACCCCTTACCTTTCTCTACTGCCTCCCTCACTTTACTTTTCTATGTTAGAAAACATTTGTTATAATTATAAGCCTAAACAGTATTTTTCAGTATGCTAATTGATTTGGGAGACAAAACACAGCTTTGATTCAAAAGTTACTGAAAAAAAAGAAGAAGTTATAATTCAGTAATTCAGAAACAGGTATACTTAAAAATGAGGAACATTTAAATGGGATCTAAACCTTGGACAGCTCTCTAAGCTACTTACTCCAGAATTGCGGCTATCAGAAGACTTCATGAACACTTCTATATCTAGACACTTTTGTGGCTTTAACGACAATTAATTAAGGTGCAAATTAGCTTTTTCAACTGATTCTGAAGAATCATAATAGTCCTATAAAGCCAGGAAACAAATGCAGTAACATCATGCACTGTGGGGTAGGGGTAGAGTGGGGGTATTAGGGATGGGGATGGGGGAGGGCTGGAAAAAAAGCAGAAAACTCACAAACAAGAGCTCCAATCTTGCCTGCCGAGATGATGAGGAAAAAAAGAAAGAAAAAGAAAAGTGATCTGAATACTGTGATACTTTTGTTGTAAGCCACGGGCATACATAATACACCAAGCCATTACCATAAAACTGATACACGTCAAAGTAGAAGGCCAACCATAACACAAAACATCACCAGAACAGGCCACAACATATGGAACAGCATCTTACAGGAACAAAGCAAGCCACTTCCTCGAAAGCCAGTGCTGAGTTTTGTAGAGCAAGCACTCATTTCGTAAAGACCAGCAGTATTTAGTGTATTACATAATACAGAGCTTGGTACATAAAAGAAAGCAGCTTTAAATCTGCACGAGAACACAGCACTGTCAAGACCACCACCTTCAGTTGTTTTTTTTGTCCTTAAATAGTTAAAACAAAGAGAAGAAAGCCTCAGAGCACAGTCACACCACTGACACCCAACACCCCCTATCAGCAAACCTCGGTCAACACGGAAGGAAGGTAGCAGGGTAGTTAAGGCATTCGCTCGCCTGCCAATTCATTGCATGAGTGACCCGGGTTCGAATCCGGATCCGGGCCTCGTCCTTTCTTTCCATTTTGACAGGAAAATCGAACCAAAAAACACAAGTCCTTCGGATGGGGACTTAAGAGTGACCCATGTGCTGTACGCACTTAGTTATGAGTCAGTAAGAGCAGGGAGAAATCCTGCTGCCTGGTATGTACCAAATTGATAGTTAGGTTTCCTGAGTTCCAAACCCCCATTACCCACCCCACCCCCGAAAAAAAGGGTAGTGCTGCACTACGGCAACCCAATCTGCAGTTGGGAGCAGCCACAATTTCACAGAGATATTTCTCTGACTAGAAATAATACAAATGCAAATACAAATCCAGATTGTACTCAATCAGACCTGCCAACCCCCCCTAACACACCAGAGAGCAATATTAGCAGCAGCAAAGAAGAATTTGGGGAATATTGGCACAGCGTCACACCTAACTGCTGGTGAGAGGAGCAGACACTGTCTTGGTTTTATAAATCTGGATGTGTTGGAGAACTTTTAAATGGTGTTGCATGTCCGGAGACCCTTTGAAGGAAATCTAAAACACCAGTTAACTCATTGCACACTGTGCATAGTATATACTAGTATTCAAATATACTATTTGAGTATTGAATTCAGAGTAAAAAATTTGACAGTTCTTTCTTTTTTGACTAGGAGAGCTGCAAGATTCATTTTTGTGCTTTGACACTTCAGTAGAGGGGACCACAGCCTAACGCAAGTTTGTGATTGGAAACGGTTCTTGAAATTGAAAACTTTACGCACATGCCATTTATACAACTATGTATACTGCTCCGTATGCCAAGTGACCAGTAAGCGTTTTATTTTGTTGTTAGAAAAAAAAAAGGGGAGACAAAAAGTTAGTCTGAATGGAAGAAATTCCGGTCCAATGGGAATGGTGGACAGGTCGGGCCAATCAATCTTGCTGGGGTTGATGCAGGCATGACATTGAGGACTTAACAAGCACAGCAGCACAGCCCAACAGAGGGCACCACAGTCCAGAAGGGCAAGCCCCCGTTTAGTGAAGCAAGCGACTGTCCACCTTCATACCACCAACACCTACCTCATCTGTCCATCCGTCTCCTCCAGTTCACCACTGTCAAGTGTGCCCACACACAGTTTATTTTAGTATCATGCATTAACTTTGAATATACCCTTTTTTCTTATATATATTAGATCAGATCAGATTGTCAAGAAATATGGTTGCTTTAAAAATAAATAAATTCAAAACTGAATTTAAAAATCAAATGATTGTATCATTATGATAATTGAATCATGATCATTATCCCTACAGCCATACATATCAAACCCAAACAGTGGGCAATTTACCTTTGTAACACCGGGAACAATTTTGCAACCACATCCCTTAAATGCAACAAATACTTGTAGCGGTGCCATAGCCGATGAGGTTTAACCAAGGCGTGGTTACCGCTACACCTATCTGTATTGATAAAAAAATCGGGACTTTTACTGGTTTCGTACTGCCTCCGGGCATTGCCTCCAGTATTGTTCCCACCATATTTGTATTTACAAATGTCCCATATGTGTCTGATTCAGACCAAGAGGACGTAAAACACCATTTTCGTCGACCACATCCCTAGGATATGAAATTGTCAGGCAGTGACCTCCATTTCTTTTCCATATCAATCTAGAAACTATCAAAGACTAATAAAATACGTTTATTCTGAAGCTATTTGCGTCAGAATGATCACTAAACTTGTTGCGTGATAATAAATCATTTGCAAGCACTTCATTGCCGTTTTTGTGTGTGTGTTTTGTAATACAACTAGTACCTCTCTCTCAGAACCTGCAGACTGGGAGTGCAGCAAGCAGGGAAAATGAGCAGTACGTAAAATGGTAAAGGACAAATTGTATGTTTTGTTGTTGTTGCTGGTTGTTTACATCTTCATATTTTAAACCTTTCGCCGCCAGCCATTTTTCAGCCAAAAAATTCCATTAAACTTTCCTGGGTGGAGAAAAAAATATGTCTGTAATATTGGGGATTCTTCTGTGACATATTTAAAGTAAGGCCTATCCTTACCTCCCAAAATGAAGAGAGCAGGGTCTAACAGACCCTGATTTGATGCCTTTTAGTGACATTAGTGTTAAATCATTGTGGTGCAAAAATGCGATGTTGGCGGTGAAAGGGTTAAACTTTTTTTCTCCCAAAAGTGTGTTGTACTGTTGTGAAATAACAGGTCCAATTTTTTTAGTACGCAGGCAAATGATAAAGCGTCTTGGTCTTGATAATATATTTTTCAGACTATAAGGCGATGCTTTTTCCCCCAGACTGAGACCCCTGCGCCTTATAATATGACTAAGAAAATAGTAAGAAAATATAGTAACAAAATCTGAATTTGGAGTGAAATTGGGGGGGGGGGACTTATAATAATGTGCGCCTTATAGTCAGAAAAATACGATAATTATTATTTTTTAAAAACCAGTTCTAATGAGATGGAGGTGAAGCCTGTTTTGTGCTTGACTGATAGTGATAGTGATAATATTAATTGTCTAAAAACAACAGTACTAACGTGACAGAGGTGAATCTGCTCTGCTCCCTGTCCAGGGCGTCCTTGGTGCGAGCCAGGTGCAGCTGGGTGGACTGGAGCTCCGCCTGGGCCGCGATCAGCTGGCCCTTGTCCCGCGACACCTCCGACGACAGCTCAGCCACGCGCCGCCGCTCGCTCTCCAGGCCGCGTCGAAGGTCCTCCTCAATCACCTTCTCCTCCTTCAGCTTGTACTCCAACATTTGCACTGCAATATAGGGTGGGGAAGAAACGAAAAGATAAACATGTATTCAAAGATTAGGCCTCACCGATTGTCTGTCTCAGTCACCTTCTCCTCCTTCAGCTTGTACTCCAACATTTGCACTGCAATGTAAGGTGGGGAAGAAATGAAAAGATAAACATTATGTAAAGCTGATGCTCCCTCTCCAGGCCTCACCGATCATCTGCTCAATCATCTTTTCTTCTTTCAGCTTGTACTCCAACATTTGCACTGCAATATAAGGTGGGGAAGAAACGAAAAGATAAACATTATGTAAAGCTGATGCTCCCTCTCCAGGCCTCACTGATCATCTGCTCAACCATCTTCTCTTCTTTCAGCTTGTACTCCAACATTTGCACTGCAATATAGGGTGGGGAAGAAACGAAAAGATAAACATTATGTAAAGCTGATGCTCCCTCTCCAGGCCTCACTGATCATCTGCTCAATCATCTTTTCTTCTTTCAGCTTGTACTCCAACATTTGCACTGCAATATAGGGTGGGGAAGAAACGAAAAGATAAACATTATGTAAAGCTGATGTTCGCTCTCCAGGCCGCGCCGAAGGTCCTCCTCAATCACCTTCTCCTCCTTCAGCTTGCACTCCAACATTTGCACTGCAACATAGGGTGGGGAAGAAACGAAAAGATAAACATGTATTCAAAGCTGATGCTCCTTCTCCAGGCCTCACTGATCATCTGCTCAATCATCTTCTCTTCTTTCAGCTTGTACTCCAACATTTGCACTGCAACATAGGGTGGGGAAGAAACGAAAAGATAAACATGTATTCAAAGATCAGGCCTCACCGATTGTCTGTCTCAGTCACCTTTTCTTCTTTCAGCTTGTACTCCAACATTCGGACTGCAATGTAAGGTGGGGAAGAAACGAAAAGATAAACATTATGTAAAGCTGATGCTCCCTCTCCAGGCCTCACTGATTGTCTGTCTCAGTCACCTTTTCTTCTTTCAGCTTGTACTCCAACATTTTGACTGCAATATAAGGTGGGGAAGAAACGAAAAGATAAACATTATGTAAAGCTGATGCTCCCTCTCCAGGCCTCAACGATCATCTGCTCAATCATCTTCTCTTCTTTCAGCTTGTACTCCAACATTTGGACTGCAACATAAGGGGGGTAAATTTATTTATGTAAAGATGATGCCACTCTCCAGGCCACGCCGAATATCCTCCTTCTTCACCTTTTCTTCTTTCAGCTTGCACATTTGCACTGGAAATGTGATAATGAGAAAAATAACTAAATGCACGTAATGTTCTCATCCCTTGCTGGTGCATTTGTACCAAAGTGTTCAAGTGTTTCGGCATGATCCCTGGAGTCTTTAAGCCAGGGTAAGACAACAAACAACAACAGTAAAAGAAAGAAGAAAAAATAAGCGCACGCGTTGACACATGCAAACACGTCCGTATATTTTTCCCTTTTTTCTTTTACTTATTTACAGCATTTCCGTACGGAAATACTTAGTTGTGCGTACACAGCTTTAAAGAACAAACCCATACTAAAGCGGTACAGAAACTGAAAAATTACTCATTGTAATGGTAAAATTGTGATCCATAGTGGATTTCTAGTGACATTTACACTAACATATCAATGGGAAAAAACAAACAAAAAATGTATGTGTTAAACTTTCTGCAGTTTGGATTTCTAGTGACATTTACACTAACATATCTATGGGAAAAAACAAACAAACTAATTATGCGTTAAGTTTTCTGCAGTTTTTGAATGTCGTTTCTGAAGGTTTTTTCCTTCTTTTGGGCGAGCGCCTGGTTAATTTTACTTTCACTCATTGTTAATGGTAGTTGGTTGATGGTTTGCATCACATGTGCTGCTTGCAGCCGAGTGGACATTAGACCCCATATTCATGCCTGGTTAATGTGTGTGTGTGTGTGAGAGAGAGAGAGAGAGAGAGAGAGAGAGAGAGAGAGAGAGGAGAGAGAGAGAGAGAGAGAGAGAGAGAGAGAGAGAGAGAGAGAGAGAGAGAGAGAGAGAGAGAGAGAGAGAGAGAGAGAGAGAGAGAGAGAGAGAGAGAGAGAGAGAGAGAGAGAGAGAGAGAGAAAAAAGGCCTTCTCTCTACGGAAGCAGCCTGCAGCTCTTGTGCCAGGGCCTGTGTCTGTGCGCACAAGTTTGCATGCGTGCGTGTGCGCCTACCTTCCCTCTGCAGTTTCCAGGTGTTGCTGGCGTTGTTCTCCTCCTGCTGGGCCAAGGCCTGAGTCAGCTGACCCTGCAGGTCCTGCTTCTCCTGCCGCTGGTCGCTCACTGTTCTCTGCAGGGACTCCAGCTCCGACAGCAGAGACTGCCGCTCGGTACGAAGCATGGCGTCCACCCCCGACTGGTGCAGCTGCTCCTGTCACAAGAAACACATCGTGTCAATGTTATATGGGCATTTATGTGGCTAACTATGGTACTGCTAGATCTCTACAGTTTCTAGTTCTGACAGCAGCGACTGCTGCTCTGCACGAAGCATGGCATACAGCCCTGACTGGTGCAGCTGCTCCTATAACACAAACTGCATTGTCTTGTATGCTAGGTGGGCATCGCTAAGCTAAACAGTGACCGACGTTCTGATCATGACATCCAGCCCTGACTGACAGAACCACTCCTGTCATGTGAAATCATTAGTGGAAACCAGCCAAAGGAAAAATGGTTATCTAAAGAAATCACATAATTCACAATAATTTGTTGGTCCCAAATTCATCCTTCTGAATTTCTTAATATCGGCTACTATCTCAAAATTACATTTCAGTGCTTTCAATTCTGACCGACACAATTTTCACAGTACATTAGTTCACCATCTTGTTCAGGTGACTATAAGGAACTGATTCAAATCCAGTCCTACCCACCCAATACCGACTGTGTCCTATTCACCCACCTGTTCCTGGAGGCGGTTGTCAAAGTTCCTGATGCTGTCACTATGTTGCTGCGGAGTGAGCTGCAGTCGCAGTCTGTGCAGTTCGGCCTCCAGGGCTGCAGTCTCCTTTCTGTAGACCTCCACCAAGGCCCCCACCAGATCTGAACGCCAGTCAACCACAGGCTCCTCCAGCTGGGATACACAGAGAGATTGATCCTTGTAAAGACTGGAGGTTTAACATGCTCACAATAAGACGATCAAAAACACACATGCCAAATCTATCAGCTGTCTCTGACCAGTGTCTACAACTCATTGCTAGCTGTACGAAAGGAGACAGAGGATTGCATTTTCTTGATCGACACTTCAACAAAGACAACACGCACAAACAGAGTCAACATGCACAAACAGGGTAAAGCTAAAAAACAGTTCTTACCCCAGCCCTAACGCGATCAGCTTGACTCAACAACTGCTTCAGAGCGTGTATGGTCTTCATGAGGGCCTGCCTCTCCCCGTCCCATGCCGCCTGCAGGCCGCTGTCGGGCCGATCGCTGTGGGAGTAGTGTGCTGAAGGGCTGAGGTGGCGCTGCAGTAGTTCCAGCTCTGACACCGACAAGATGTGCTCCCCTGCCTCGCGAAGTCGGTCCAATAAAACCTGGAAATAAAGAATTGAATACATAACAGTTTTTTGTTTGTTTGCTGTTGTTTTTTTGCTTTATACCTTCGGTTCTCACAAAGTCGATTCACTAAGAATAGAAATAAAGTATTCGATTCATGTCAAATAAGATCTTTTTTTTTCTTTTGCTTCATGGTTCCCTGCCTCATGTAGTCAGTTCAGCAACACATGCAACAAATTAGGATGTGAGTGAAAGTGCTTAGTTTTAGTTGTCATTGAAATATTTTTCAAAGCATAATACACCAAGAAGAGAACCACCACTCAAGGGATGCAACAGAACGCTTGTTCCTACTTAGAAAAGGAAGCAAAAAGCTTCCGCTTTGTCACACTGTTAGACAAGAATTCTGAGAAACAAGACATCGAGTGCTTGCTCTTCCTGCACTCAGTTGGCTGGCTCAGTCAACCGACCACAACAAGCACATTAAGTGCAAATGTGCACACACATAACCCCCCCCACACACACGTGTGTACACCCACACATGCACACCACACCCACCCCTACCTGTAGTTGTGAAGGACAGGTCTCGGAGGCCTCACTGCCTGCCTCACTAGGTGGCGTTGTGGTGAGTCGACCAATCATGCTCTGGTCCATCTGCTGGGTGGCCACTATTTCCGCGTTGAGCTGTTGGGCCAACGACGATTCCGTCAGAGATGCTGCACACAGTAACACAGAACATGTCCAAAACGATGCCAAAGTTTTCCATACAGACCCACTCCGAGGGTCTGTACCGCCTAAGAATTTCCCACACACATGAATGCCTGTGTGGTACAAGTTCAGACACTAGCAGCCCACACTCTGCAGGACTGCGATCTCTTCACCACACCGAGATGTAAAACATAGCCCAGGCCTGTGGTGCTCAAAGACAAGCTGCGGGGTATTGCTGTCAAAGACCCACCACATCACGTGTCAAAATCATGGTTTTTAAGTGTTTTCCCTCTTACAGCTGGTAAGAAATCTTAAGAAATCTTCCAAGCATAAGAGGGAATGGGACACGTGACGTGGGGGGTCTTTAACACCAGACCAGATTAAATGCATAGCAAGGCAGGGAACTAAAAAGAAGAGGACCTTTCTTGAATTTTTATGTGTCCCATGTAAATTTAACATAACCCCCTCAATCACGGATAATAATACGTACAGTCACCACAACCACTTGGATGTTGGAAAATGTAAATTTAGAAGTAGAGAGATGGAACTTTCAGTGGGTTTTGAACCTGATTTGAATGGAAGATTTTGAAATGTCCTGTTAAATACTTTATTAGCTTGGGGGCAAAGCCTGTATGCAGGGAAATAAAGGACATGTCCTCGAATGCTTTGTCTGAGCTACAAATAATACTGAAGTCTCATTAAAAAAAAAGGCAGTTCTGAGGGAGCAAAAAGCAGAGAATCTGGAGAGTCTGATAATTGTGTTTACTAACCTGGATCCTGAAAGTGGAGTCTCCCCATCTCTACCTGGAGCTGCACTCTCAAACTGTTCAGCTCCATCTTGTGGCATACACTATATGTATTTGTATTTGTATTTTGGTATATTCTAGTCACACAGACTTGTCTCCGTCAAATTCGGGCTACCCTCACCTGGACAGCGCATCACCGCGCGCCAGCCTTTTATTTTCGGGGGGGGGGGGGGGGTGTAAGGAAGGGAAGCAGACTTAGGAAATCTAGCTATCAATTTGGTCATACCAGGCAACAGAATTTCTCCCTACTCTTACCGACTTTTAACTGATGTGGGATTTTTATGTGCATAAGTCATAAAAAGTCAGTTCTGAAGGAGCAAAAAGCACTTTAAGTCCCAAATACTAACCTATTTCATAACATAGACCACATTCTAACTTTACATTCTCCAACACATTCCACATACTGACCCAGCTCCTCGCTGCGCAGTCTCTCTATCTCCTGCTGGTGCTGCACTCTCAGACTGTTCAGCTCCGTCTTGTGCTCTTTCTCCAGCTCCTGACGCTGCTGCCATAGCGCCTGGTCCAGCTTGCGCTGCTGCAACTGCTGCAGTTGCTGCGTCTCCTGGTCGTGCAGCACCTGCAGCTGCTGCAGCCTGGCCTCCAGGTCGCGCTGCGCAGCGTCCTGGATTTCCCGCACGTGACGCTGGTGCTCCTCACCCAGTTCTTCACGCAGCTCCTCCAGCCTCTGTTCATGAACAAATGAATTGAAAAGGAATAGATCAATAAAGAAAAGAAGGAATAAATTATAATATATGATGATGAGGGAGCAAAAGATAAAAGGAAAAAAAGGTCCATGGATAACGGTCAATACTGACTCCTTGTTGGGCTTTAAACAGTAGGTCAAAACTTCAGAAAACGATAATTATTCACATTGCCTATATTATGGCCACTACATCCCACACCCTTATAACAGCTTTACACTTTCTCCTTTCTTCACCTCGTCCCTGAGTGGAAGAATGGACAATGCATACAGGCAGAGTCATAGACAGCTTTGGAGGTTGATAAAAGAGGGGTGGGGGCAAGGTTGAGAACTTTTAAAATACTGCATTCTCCATGTTCCCATCTTCAAAAAAATCTTCAGCAGGGATGAGTAGCGAAGGGCTAAAAGTGCCACATTGATGGGGCAAAGGTCATCATCATCCAGCCAAGGGAGTGCAGGGAAGAGAGGGGGGACTGTACAGAATTCAGCCCATTGGAGCTGACCTCACTGCTACCTACCTTGATGAAATCTTCAGCGGACATGGAAGCCGACGAGCGCAGCAATTCAACCTCAGCCTCCAGCTTCCTAACTCTCTCCCTCTCCTCCTCTTCCTCCTCCTTCATGTGCTGCAGTGACTCCCCGCTCTGTATGGTGGCCAGGGCGGCTCGGGCCCTGTGCAGCTCCGAGCGGAGGTGTGCGATCTGCTGCTTGGTCTGAGGGGATAGGGCCTGGGAGGTAGGTCCTGGTCCTCCCGACAGGTCCACTGAGGCTCGCTCCGCCTGGGTCAACAGCTGCCGGGCTTCCCACAGCTCCCTCTTCAGTGAGGTGATCAGCGTCTCTTTCTCCTGAAATGTCGATGAAACAACGATGAAACGATGGTGACTGGTTATGGTGTGTGAATTCGAAGTGCTTAGAATTTGAGCGAGATTACAGTATTTTTCAGATTATAAGACAATACTTTTTCCCTAGACTGAGATCCCTGAGCCTTATAACGTGACTAATAAAATAGTAGGAAAATAAAATAACGCAATCTGAATTTTGTGTAAAATTTGGGGGGTGCGCCTTATAAAAAGGTGCGCCTTATAGTCAGAAAAATATGGTTAGTGCTGATGAATATCCATCCACTCACTTATCCACACATTCTTCATCCATCCATTAGACAATCTCTTTCCTCTTCCATCAATTGTTCAATAAAGGTACAGGGTCAAGCTTAGTTTAGCTTACCCAGCCTCTAAACTCCATTTATGGATTCCATACAGCGAATAAAACAATAACCAACAAATGTGATCTTCCATTTAAGGCAACATTTTCATCTACACTATCGATAGGCAAAGAAAACTACAAGACATGCCATGCTACACCATGTAAATCTAACACCACAAGTGAGAGAACAAACTAAAGAGCATGCATCTATGTATGTGTGTGTGCAAAAGTGTGCACAGGTGAATGTGTCAAGAAACTCATGCTACTGAAATACATGCACTTTGAAGAGTTGCTGAATCCATGCCAACACAGTTTCTAGGATCACATTCAAGACTAGCAGCTCAGCAACAGATGATCATTGAGTCTACGGATCGATAAACGTGGTCGAAAGTCAGCAAAATATCTTTCCTCCAAGATATTTGGTGTTTGTTTAACTGTTATTATAAATGATCCTTGGATATTTACAAGAAAGGAACCACACCCTATAGTGATGCTATAAAGACAAAGTATGCTTTGGTCAGAAACAAGTTTGTGTAGCTTATCATGTCCCATATGTGCCTTCCCGGGTCGAGAGGACGTAAAACACCAACATTTCTTCTTGTGTAGCTTATCCAAATATTTTTTTGCCACTTTCCTTCAAAATAATGCATGAACGATAATGATATTCCCATCTCATCCTACAAACATACAAGGATCCATCTGTTGATAACTTAGACACTTACACAAAATTTAACACACACACAGGTGCGCACATGCACACACACATGTATACAAACTAAGTGTTCGAATCAAGCAAAAACAAAACAGAATGCCTACAGTGGTCTACTTACTTATCTTGCAGGAATTTCAATAGATTCAAAATTCTGACAAAAACTGTTAGGATTTTATTTAGTATTTGATTATTATAACAAAACATGCAAACCAAAGCTGAGGTTAGGCACCCAATAAAATAGAAGGGAACAAGAACACAACAAAAAAGCAAAGAAAGAAAATCATGCAAAATAAATAACAGGAAAATAGAACAAACAAACCATGCAAGCAAACCAAATAAAATCTCTGAGGTGAGCGAATATTAAAAATCTGTTCCGTTTATTTTCAACAAAGTCTTGTTTGCAAGCCTATGTGCTGGGTTGAGCAAAGCACTCTTTTAAATCCATGGGTTATGTTCAACACTGTATAAATCCTCACTGTTACTTTGTTAGGTAGAAAGATCCACAGCAAACTTAATATATATGACAATTCTATGTTTATAAAAACTATATTAGTCCACAATTCAAATTGTCTAATTGAAAAAAAAAATCTCAACAAAACTAATCAAAAGTAATGAAAGGAAGAAATCCTAAAAACAAAACACACCTTAGGAACAAACAAAATCTGAAGATCCAAGAATTAACAGCATGTCTAATAAATAAACATAATACATCCTATGTTAATATACAATGAAAACAGACATGCCTTTAGTAAAACCTTTCAACGCAATTAGGGCCATTGACTGATGACAAACTAAATGTCTACGATATTACCAGCAGTAACAATGCATTCTGATACTAACAATGTGAAAATGAAACTAAAAAAGCTCTGAGCCTGATAGAAGTGAACTGTGACTGTTGCATCCATATGACCCCTACAATATGGGAAGCGCTGATACGATTGGCTGACCTTCAGTCTGAGGGTCAAGGTCATAACGGAAGCAGGGAATTCTGGGCCAGCACGGTGCTTTCGTCTCAGCCAGGCCTCCAGCTCTTGGCGCACGCTGGCCAGTTCGCGGTTTTTAGACGCCAGCTCTCGCTGCTGCCGCCGCAGCCACACTTCTGTGTCATAGGCCCGGGCTGCCATCTGGTGACACGTGTCAGCTCCACCCTCATGTGTGTGTGTGTGTCTGTGTGTGTGTGTCTGTGTGTGTGTGTGTCTAAGTGAGCATGCATATGTAAGTGTTTGTAGACGAGCGTACAGATCTGAAATTTCCTTGCATCTACACAGCTCTTTCATTTCATGGCTCTTGATATTCAGTGTGCATGTTTGACTGGCATAATCATTTTATGTGCGCCTAAAGCGAATAGTGATCTTTTCAATACGCAATGGGTAGTGAAGAGATCTGTGCACACCAGTTATGGCAAATGAGGCTTTATACTACTCCTTGCCGACACGACGAACGGGCGGTCATTTTAGGCCCGAACTGCCAATGCTCCCTGGTGACAACTCAGGAGCAGATAATTTTCTGTGGCTATATACTACTAGTTCCTGACAGGGCGATAATCTTAAGTAGGGGGCGTTCGCATCTCAGGTCAAGAGACAGGGGCAGATAATGTTCCGTATAAAGCCTCATTGCCCAAAGCACTAGGAGCAACGCGCTTACATTGCTAATGCTAAGATCAGTGCTCTTGCAGGGCAAAAAATAGTCCTAAAACCAGTAACACTTTTGTGACAACAAAGCACATCTTCAGACTATAAAGTCAATTTTGCCTCCAGTGTTAAAACAAAAATGTCCTTGCTGAGTCAATAGACAGTGTATCTGTATTCAAAACTTAGCACCTGCTTTCCTCATTGCAAACTAAGTTGACAAAACACCAAAATGCTCAGAACTACTATGTTCCGCACAGTTACTATTTCTAGTTTCTGTGAATAAACAGAATAATGGTGGCCGTGCTTTGACTGGCAAGCGAAGCAAAAGCATACAGCATTACCATCCCTTCACCGCCCATATACATATTCACACAGAAACACACACCTATATAACCAGTAACTGCATTGATAAAAATCTAAACAGTGATAATCGTATTGCCTGTAACTCACAACTTTATAAATGTCTTGTCAATAATGATTCAATCAATATATCTTATTTAATGTATCTTATCTTATATATCTTATTTAATCTTCATGTTATTTGTATCATATTACTAATCACTTTGGATACAAGCTATGCATGCAGTTAAAAAATAATAAATAAATAGCTTGATACCCTTTCTTTTCTACAAAAAATATATGAATGTTACGTGAATGAAAAAACTCAAATTATCATCAACGAAATAAACATATGTTTAAAGCGCTCGTATCATTAGAAATGTGAAAGAAAACTTATGTTTTAGGCACTCACGTTATCAGAAATATATCAGGCATGGGAATTGTCCGTGAATTCGCGGATTTCCGCGAGAAAAAAAATTGAAATTGTTTCTAAATACTTCGTTTTTGTTACTAAATACTTCAATTGGGGGGCTTTTTTAGGCTTTTCAGAGTTTTTTGTCTCCGACAATTCCCATGCCTGATATATGTCTGTTATAAGAATTATAAATTGAAAACAGCACTCAATATAATCATATGTAACCAAAAAAATGTGAATTTTACAGTGAGAATGTGTGAATCAGAATACACGTGAAGCATTCCAAAAGGATTACACAATGGAAAAAAAAAAAAAAAAAAGATGAAAAAAGCTGTGACATCATAAGAGAATCACCAAAGACACGGCACAATTATGGATGCAACATCACATATATACACCAGACCCCAAGGCACACGTGACATAGTTGAAACAATATCTTAGATAAACATACTTGCCTAATTCTTTTTGTTTATTACTACAACCCCTCTTTCTCAAAATTCCTATTATCTTACTGTTTAATTCAAAATCTATTAAACAGTTAACTTAAATGAAAATCGTTTTCCTCAAAATGTCCATTTTTAACACTGCATAATCACTTGACTTGAAACTGTTACTTCCTATTTGCTGTTTAAAAGACGTTGAACATTATTTTAAAACATTAAAAAGAACTCAATTTGCAAAATATACTAAAATCTCAAAGGCAATCACTGATGCTATCTTTGCAAGTTAAATGATAGAAGAAAAAAAAGAAAAGAAGAAATCTTCATGCTCAGGCAGTCATTTGTCATTCCACAATGAATACATAGTATCTAGCCAGCATAAACTGCAACATTTGAAAACATTCCGTTTAAACTAAAGAATGCATCCAAACATGCCCATTAGCCCAAAATAACAAAATTAAATGTTTTGTTTCACATCTCTACAACTCAAATCATTTAAGTGACTCAACTCATTCTCAAAAACAAATATAATTGTTTCTGAAAACAACCAACAACAAAAATAACCTAACACATTATTTCAGCGTGCAATAACTGCTTATCTTTAAACCATTATATACTGAAACCACAAACTTCAAGCCTGCATTGGACATGGTCGAGGACTCTCAACCATACAATTTTAACAATTCAGACGGACGCCACACAGAGGCAAAACATCACACCAACACCACCCCTACCTGTGGGTCTAATGAGGTCAGCCCAGGCTCTGACTCCCATCGAGATAAAGTGGACTGTTCCAGTGCGGAGGGGGGCACAGGCAGCGATGTTGACAGGCTGTGGGACACGTTGCAGTGCATGTGCTGCGCTCTGCTCAGTGCAGCCTGCATCCTTTCCTCAGTCTCGCTGTCCTCACTCTCCGGGGTGCGCAGGACCGGAGAGGAGCTCCTCTCCGATGGGGCCGCTGCTGCTGCAGTCTCTCGCAGTCGCTGCGCCTCCTGCTGCAGCTGTTGGATCTCCGCCTGAAGCTGAATCCCATACACACAATTTTGAACATAAAATCAAGATCAAGATTCTTTAATACATCATAATACAAAGGAAATTGTTTTGGTTTTGCACAAGACACAATCCAACAACAACGAAAGCATGCACATGGATGGACAACCAATATAAGAGAGAACAAAATCAGATTACATAATCATGTATCAGTCTCTCCCTCAGATTCCATATGAAATGAAATAAACCTCTAAAATTGAAAAAGAGTTCTTCAATGCTGTGTCAATCTGTCTAAACAGATTGCAGAGTGCAGTCGATGTGGTGGTGTAATGAGAGAAAACTTTCACAAAGATTATGAACTACTTAAAAAGTCCGCTTCCACAAGATCTTATAATTCTAGTCATGTGCTACTGCTGATAGATAGCGGAACATACAACTATATGGTGAGAGAACAATAAAATTGGTCCCCAGAAATTTTACCCTGGACACTTTATCTCAGGGACAATTCATCCTTAGAACTATCTCCCACCCCACTGCCGGTTGTTCACCTCCTATACAGACAACAGATAGCATTTGTGCTAAGAACACGCTCACACACAGAGAGACAGAAAGAGTGTTCTTTGCTAAGTCCTAAACCAACCATCCTTTTTCAACCAAGTTTCACTACAGTTGCGAGCATAGCCAGCCAAGGGCAAAATCTTGTTCAAATTTTTCTTTTCTTTTTTCTTTCTTTTTTTGTTGTTGTTGTTGTGTGTGTGTGTGTGTGTGGGGGGGGGGGGGGGGGGGGGGGGGGGGGGGGGGGGGGGGGGGGGGGGGGGGGGGGGGGTGCTTTTTTCATTCAACTTTCCAACAACAGAAATGATGGAATTTTCCAATAAATGAAATTATCGAATTTGCAGGAAAACAAAACAAAACTGGGATCTTAGTCAATATGAAATGTGCTGCACTGGAGAAAACAGCTCATGACTTGAGCGATTCCTGGCCAATATTAATACATTAATGAATTACGATGTCAAAAAAAATCCAACCTGCTGAATCTGTTCCTCTCTCTCTGCTAGCTGGGTGCAGGTCTGGTCCAGTCTGGTCCGAGTGGTGGTAACCTGGTGCTGTAGGTCTGACACCTGTAGGGTTGACTGTTGCAGCCTCTCCTGTAAGGCTTTGCTGTCGTCTGTGGCTATGCTGGCTCTCTGCAATGACAATCATCATCTTCGTCATCATTGATGCCATTCTGACACCTGTTTTGTAGCCTCTCCTGTAAGGCTTTGCTGTCGTCTGTGGCTATGCTGGCTCTCTGTAATAACAATCATCATCACCATCATCATTGATGCCATTCTGACACCTGTTTTGTAGCCTCTCCTGTAAGGCTTTGCTCTTTGTGGCTACGTTGGCTCTGCAAAGAAAATCATCATCACCATCACCATTGTCGTCATCATCATCATTGATGCCATTCTGACACCTGTAGGGTTGAATGTTGCAGCCTCTCCTGTAAGGCTTTGCTGTCGTCTGTGGCTATGCTGGCTCTCTGTAATGACAATCATCATCATCATCACCATCGTCATCATCATCATTATTGATGCCATTCTGACACCTGCTTTGTAGCCTCTGGTGGATGGCTTTGCTGTCTGTGGCTACGCTGGCTCTCTGTAAAGAAAATCATCCTCATCACCATCATAGTCATCATCATCATTGATGCCATTCTGACACCTGTTTTGCAGCCTCTGGTGGATGGCTTTGCTGTCTGTGGCTACACTGGCTCTCTGTAATGACAATCATCATCATCATCACCATCACCATCATCATCATTGATGCCATTCTGACACCTGTTTTGCAGCCTCTGGTGGATGGCTTTGCTGTCTGTGGCTACACTGGCTCTCTGTAATGACAATCATCATCATCATCATCATTGATGCCATTCTGACACCTGTTTTGTAGCCTCTGGTGGATGGCTTTGCTGTTTGTGGCTATGCTGGCTCTCTGTAATGACAATCATCATCATCATTGATGCCATTCTGACACCTGTTTTGTAACCTCTGGTGGATGGCTTTGCTGTTTGTGGCTACGCTGGCTCTCTGTAAAGAAAATCATCATCATCATCATCATCACCATCATTGATGCCATTCTGACACCTGCTTTGTAGCCTCTGGTGGATGGCTTTGCTGTCTGTGGCTACGCTGGCTCTCTGTAAAGAAAATCATCATCATCATTGATGCCATTCTGACACCTGTTTTGCAGCCTCTGGTGGATGGCTTTGCTGTCTGTGGCTACGCTGGCTCTCTGTAATGACAATCATCATCATCATCACCATCACCATCGTCATCATCATTGATGCCATTCTGACACCTGTTTTGTAGCCTCTGGTGGATGACTTTGCTGTTTGTGGCGATGCTGGCTCTCTGTAATGACAATCATCATCATCACCATCATCATCATCATCATCATTGATGCCATTCTGACACCTGTTTTGTAGCCTCTGGTGGATGGCTTTGCTGTTTGTGGCGATGCTGGCTCTCTGTAATGACAATCATCATCACATTATCTTCATTATAGTCATCATTGAACTTTTCTTATTAACCTATCGCAAAATTATTATCTTGAAACTGTTGACAAAAAGTCTATCAAGATTGCAAAGAAAAATACAAAACATGATCAAACAATATTCAAAATGACTACGTCAACAGTAAAGGAGTTAATAAATGTGAAAATTGCTCATTTACAGTCTGTGTGCAAAAGCACTGATAATGTAAAACTAACAGCCTTTACCTTGGCTTCTGTCAGCTGTTCCGTCAATGCGTCCACCTCCCTCTGCAAACTGTTTATAGTGCTGACGTGATCTTCCGCTTGCTCTGGCAGTGTCTGTCGTTGCGACTGCAGCTGTTCCGTCAACCCTTCCACCTCCCTCTGCAGGCTAGTGATGGTGCTGAGGTGCTGGTCCGCTTGCTGAAGCGTTGTCTGCTGCTGCAACTGCAGCTGTTCCGTTAACCCTTCCACCTCCCTCTGCAGGCTAGTGATGATGCTGAGGTGCTGGTCCGCTTGCTGCAGCGTTGTCTGTTGCTGCGACTGCAGCTCATGCACTTGCTCCATCTCCCTGTCAAGTTGTTGCTGTAGCTTCTTCACTTTTTCTTCCTTCTGCTGTACTTCGGCCTGGGATCTGAGGGGAACATGATTACCTCCACTAGATGTGTGTGTGCATAAATGTGTGTATGTGTGTGTGCGTGCGCGCGTGTGTGTAAGGAGGATCAGGGATGCATCATTCAAAAGTTGTGTGATGATTAGGCACAAATTGTGTATTCATATACCGTAATTTATGGCCCATAAGGCGACACAGCGCACCCCCTGCTTTTATTTTTTTTTCGCAATTTGAACAAAGATAGGGCGCATACACCCGATAAGGCGCAAAGAAACCAAAGAAATCAAAAAAAAAAGAACGAAACGATCAGCGAAAGTAACATCATTACAGGGCCAGTGACGGAAGTGGAAGCCTAACAAACAAGATACGACCGTGAAGCGAAAGTGCAATGTGAGTGAACTGTTGTCGGTTTGTTGTGGAAGCTACCAGAGCATGGTGAGTTGTTCATTTCAACTCTCGACCCCCTTACTTTTTTCTGTTTAGAGTATAGAAAGGGTGCATGCGCCGGACTGGGTGCAGGGGTCAAAGTTCAGTAAAAAATATGTTGCGCCTAATAGGCCGTAAACTACAGTACTCAGTATTCATCATGGATCGTTTAAGTTTTAAGAAGTGAAACTAAACACTGTAGGAAAACAAAACACCTGTAGGATTTTTAAAAAAATCATTCAAGACTCTTCTTAACATGAAACAGATTTACTTTTAAATATGACACATATTCACTTTGTCAATAACAAGCTGTTTTGAGTACTGAGTACTAATGGTACCCATAGTACTCAGTGATTCAATAATGTAGAATGGATTCTGGTTGTGCTCATAACTTTCTTCCTTCCTTTCTTCTTCGTTTGTTTTCTTTACTGTTTTTCATTTTCAAGTTTGGGAAATTAGGAAAATAGACAGTATAATACATCACTCATTATGTTATATCAGAAAGAGAAAGTTACTTTAAAAATAAGCTCATGTTGCTCCCTTCGTTTAGCAAGGGAACACTGAAAAAGAACCCAACAACTATGGCCATGAATGACTTAAGACTTAAAATAGTGAGGATACTTGACTTCGCAACGAGACTTTGGCCATAAATGTTGAATAAAACAACCACCAGAGTCCTTACTGCTGCTGCTGATCGCGGAGCTCAGTCTGCATGTTCTCCACCCTGCTCTGTGACTCCTGGAGCTGTTGCCTGAGGTCATCCACCTGCTGGTCCTTCAGGGTGTCCCCCTGCAGCTGGTGGATCAGCTCCTCCTTGTCCCTCAGCACCATCTCCAGGTGAGACACCTCAGACCTCAGTTCCTCCACCTGGGAACACAGGTTGCTCAATGAATCATTGGTAAAGTGGCAGTTTCGCTACCCTCCAATGGGTTTTCTCACTGAAAATGTTCACTGGAAAGGAATGTTTTGCTGTGCTCGGGTAAGTCAGCGTTAGTATTAGATTATGGTTAATTTTATGATATGGAAAGTTCAGTATTCTTTGAGATAGTCGTTGTTGACATACCCTTGGCTAAAACTAGTAAAAGACTCCAGCAATCATCCCAACAGCCGAAGCACTTGAACACTAGGGTACAAATGCATCAGCTAAGGATGAGAACATTTACGTGTGTGACCAATTTTTGATTGCCCCGCCACGTGGGCAGCCACACTCCGTCTTCGGGGGACTTTGAGATAGAAAGCCAAGCACATTCGGGAAAGGGGGTGGGGGTAGCTAAACTGCACCTTTGCCTAATTGTTTTCATACTCTTTTGGTCATTAGGTTATCCTCTCTTGTGCATTTGCAGTCTCTCAGTTGTGGATGACTATAACCTCCAGAGGGCACAGAAAACAAAGGCTATTTGAGAAACTGGGTTAGCATTTGTTAATAGTGAAGATGAACACAATGGAGATACTATTTTAAAGAACAACAGGGCAGTAAAAGAAATCCAACGCCATCTCTTCTGAGAATCGTCTTCTGCCCCAAACTGATCTGTAATTCATATCCTCTTATAATAATAGGTACATTATCTTTACTGCCGACCTATTTTGACAACTCAGCTCACCCGGTCCTGCCAGTGTTGCTCCGTCGATGACTGCCTCTCTTCTAACTGCTGCTGGAGTTGTCTCTCCCTCTCCCTCTCCCCTTCCAGCTCCTCTTCCTTCCCTTTCACCGTCTCCCTCAGTTCCAGGGAGATCTTCCTCTCTTCCTCCAGCTGGTGCAGTTTGTCAGCCACGTCTAGCTCCAAATCCCTACGAAGATTCACCTCTGTGTCCAGTTGCTCTGACTTATTAGACAGCTCTGTTTGTAGCTGACTGAGGGTTTGTTGGTCTTTGTCATGTTGGGTGGTTTTGTCCGCCAGCTGGGTCTTCAAGGACTCCACCTCCCCTTTCAGGTTCTCCTGGGGAAAATTAAAATAATAATAATAATAATAAAGACATTTATAGAGCACACATTTTAGACTCCACATGCAAGATTACATCATACACATCGAACATACTCAGACGCGCTCGCATTCCCACCGTCACCCCCACGCAAACACATACTCATAGATATACAAACATGAACACGCATATATATACACATTGGCATGCACAAACACATCCTTCACTCCCCACACACTCCCATCACCGCACACAAACACACAAATGTACACACACACATATGGTTGAAGGTCAAGTACACAGCTCAAGGCTAGGTACACGGAGAGGTGATTTTAGACATCTCAACTAGTCGGCACACAAAGTCATACTAATCCGACACATTTAAGAAATGTTGGTATAAGGCTCTTGTTTATGCTTGAAACAAAAGGCAAGAGTGACATATCTTCAGTGCTGTAAGAAAGGGAAACATGGGAATGTTATATTAACCCTTTCACCGCCAAAGTCGCATTTTAGCACCACAGTGATTTGACACCTATGTCATTAAAAGGCATCAAATTGGGGTCTATTATCCAAAGACCCTATTGTCTTTGTTTTGGGAAGTAAGGATAGATCTTATTTTAGATATGCCACAGAAGAATCCCCAATACTGCAGATGAATTTTGTTCTCTACCCAGATAAATTTTTAATGGACATTTTTGGCTGAAATATGGCTGGCAGTGAAAGGGTTAAAATCATCGGTTTCCATGAGCTTGATAGTATAACAGTAGCTTCATATTCAAGCAAAGGTGAACATACATTTATTTTTTAAAACATGTTAATGCTGGGAGAATTTAGGATGCTAAATGAGACCTGATAAAGTAGCAGCAAAACAGTCAAATCCTGCACCATACAAATAGACGATTTTCCGGAAAAAATAGAATGTGTCTTATTACCGCAAACAGAGTTGTCCCCCATGAAGGAAATCAAAGAAACACAAGACAAGCATGAATTCAAACCTTTTGGAAGAAAGAGGATGATTGTATTTGGTATTTGGTATATTCAAGTCAGAGACTTATCTCTGTGAAATTCGGGCTGCTCTCCCTCGGAGAGTGCGTCGCCACAAGCGCAGCGCTTACTCGTTTAAAAAAAAAAAAAAATTTGGGGGTGGGGGGGTCAGACTTGGGAAATCTAGCTATTAATTTGGTCATACCAGGCAGCGGGATTTCTCCCTACTCTTACCGACTTTCAACTGCCGTGGGATTTGTACGTGCGTAAAGCACACGGGTCAGACTAGCTTTAAGTCCCCATCGGAAGAACTAGACGTTCAGTTCGATTTTCCTGTCGAACTAGAAAGAAAGGGCGAGGCCGGGATTCGAACCCGGGTCACTCACGTTGCAGTTCACGCATTACATTTGGCAGGCGAACGTCTTAACCACTCTGCCATCTTTCTCCCTGAAAGTAAATAACCAAAAACTCCATACTGCATAAACACGTGCGGTCTTTACTTCCTTGTTTGTCCCTTAAATTAATGAAAAGTCAGTCGCGCAAACCACAAAATTATGTCCCTTACCTATTTGCGAACATTGTCTATTGTGACACCTGTTTCACGCAGGTCAAGCTGTTTTTCATAAGCAAGTCACAAACGGTAACATTCATTTTTGTTTTCTGTTGTTTGCAAGGTTGCTTTTCTTTCCTAATCTCCAAACACATACAACTTTACTTACTATGCCACCTAGTTCTTTCTGCTTTCTTAACCCTTTCAACGCTAGCCATTCCTCAGCCAAAATTTACCATTAAACTGATCTGGGTAGAGAAACGATTTCGTCTCGAATATTGGGGATTCCTCTGTGACATGCCTAAAATAGGGCCTATCCTTACCTCCCAAAATGAAGAACATAAGGTCACTGGATACCAGACCCTCATTTGATGCCTTTCAGTGTTGTTGTTGTATTACCCTGGCTTAAAGACTCCAGGGTTCATCCCAACAGCCGAACACTTGAACACTACGGTACAAATGCATCAGCTAGGGATGAGAACATTACGTGCATGACCGGTTTTGATTACCCCGCCACATGGGCAGCCACACTCCGACTTCGGAGGATTTAAGACTGATGATGTTAAGATAGGAGCTTGTCATGGGTTAGGACAATCCCCGCACAACCATGCAGAGCATAACAACATTTTTTATGTAGCCTTGGCGTTCTAGCTTGTGTCAACTGGTCTGACACAGCCTCATGCCAAGGCGAATGCCTTTCAGTGACATGGGTCACATTGTGGTGCCAAGAGGCGACAGTGGCGATGAAAGGGTTAAACAGTACTGCATGAGAAAGTCGTTTTCTTAATGAAACAGTGGCGATGAAAGGGTTAAACAGTACTGCATGAGAAAGTCGTTTTCTTAATGAAACAGTGGCGATGAAAGGGTTAAACAGTACTGCATGAGAAAGTCGTTTTCTTAATGAAACAGTGGCGATGAAAGGGTTAAACAGTACTGCATGAGAAAGTCGTTTTCTTAATGAAACAGTGGCGATGAAAGGGTTAAACAGTACTGCATGAGAAAGTCGTTTTCTTAATGAAACAGTGGCGATGAAAGGGTTAAACAGTACTGCATGAGAAAGTCGTTTTCTTAATGAAGAAAAGCAGACAACGTGGGGGACACCAACAATGGGAGACTGTGCAGTGAAGGAAGGATTTCACACCAACTTAGCAATACATCCAGTGATGTCCCGAGGCCCCGGTCATAGGCCATTGACCTATTAAAATTGAAAATGTCAAATTGTGTTCTTCCATGTCAGGACAAGAGTGTGATTAAATTTTGCGCACTGGTACGCTTTGTCCTATTGATTTCTCTAATATCAGGACAGTTTGTCCTGTCACTTTTCGATCCTCTACATCCACATGATCAACGGTCGGGTGAAAGCCATAAGGTACTACCAGCCTTCCTTATTCCCTTTGTCATAGTACTTTCTGGCTTTCACCTGATGCACTATCATTTCCTCTGCACCGGATCACAACGGTCGGGTGAAAGCCATAAGGTAGTACCAGCCTTCCTTATTCCTTTTGTCATACTACTTTCTGTCTTTCACCTGAT
>JAGGCT020001033.1:22500-28319 GCA_017654935.2 Phymorhynchus buccinoides | reverse complement strand
CGGCAACGGGTAGCTGCTAATAACCTACATCATAAACCGTATTTCATAGTGTTTTTTAAGGTTTCCCATTTGTAGTTTTGGCTCATTTGAGGTCAAAGGCTATATAAATGTATTATTATTATTATTATTACTATTATTTTCCCCTAAAAAGAGCTTGTTATTGTAGGCCTAGTTTTGGACAGCCCTGTGACCTCCAGACATGACGAGCCAGTTCAGTCCAACAGATTTTAACACCCACTTCCTAACAGTCGTCCATCACAATGCATCCATTCCTGAAGGATGTGTCGAGCTCCGACTGAACGATCTGGACTTCATGCCGTGGAATAATTCTGACAACATCGTAAGTGAGGAGGTGGAGAAACGCACGCGTAAAGCCAGAATCCTCTTGCTGGCGATCTTGTTTTTCAACGGTGGACTGGGAAACGTCATCAACATGGCCGTGTTCTTCAAACAGGGTCTGAGAGATCGTGTCAACCTGCTGCTGTTTTCGCTGTCGTTGGCGGACTGCATTTTCGTGTCAGGGAATTTGGTGGTTTATGGCGAGGAGCTGGTCTTATCTCTGGGAGGGGAACACAACGTTGGTCCCATTCTACAGTTCGTCTTGAACAACAATCTTATTCCGCTAATAGATTTCGACTACGTTTCTTTTTTTCTCTCCACCATTATTTCCTGTGAGAGGTGTTACTGCGTGCTCAGGCCTCTGAAGTACCAGACACTGATGAAGCACCGAACCACGGCCTTCTTCATTGTAACCGTCTACGTCGTTTTCATCGTTCTCAGTGGACTGGTCAATTCTAAGTACTACTTTATATGCGCTTTTGATCCGGTGTCCGGTTCACGATTTTACGCAGTCGCTCCTAGGGAATTCTACTTAAATTACCAAGATCAGATCGACTTTCTGGACATCGTGTTCTTTGGGATAGGATTGCCCATTGTGCTGATGGTGGTGGTGACATCAACGACTATAGCCACCGCGTCCAAACTTCGGCAGATTGTGACATGGCGGACTGAAACGTCGTCCAGTTTGTCAGCTAATGAAGTGACCCTCACGAAAATGTTGATCGGAACTTCAGTCCTGCTTATCGTTTGCCTCACCCCTTCCATTGTGTTCCGCATGGCTCGTCTGTTCTTACCAGAGATGAACACCCAACGACGCAATCAGAATTTGTTCTTGACATGCATGTGGATTTCTCATATGTTCACTTTCATTGATGCCAGTTTCAACATTTTTGTGTATTATGCCATGGGTACCCGATACAGGCAGACATTGTGGACACTATTTGGAAGAAACATAGACTAATGGTCGGGGGTCTTGGCAGAAATATCTTGCAAATTATCATACTGCTTAGCTTTTTGATGTGATGTTAGAGGACATCAATGGCATGCAAAAGCAATCAATAGTTAAGCTTAATTCTAAAATTAACCAAGACATAAAAGTTGTGGTAGCTATCTAATTCGCAGTTCAATTACTGCGATTGACCTCCTCCTCTGAAGTCTCATGTGGGCGTGACTCCCGTCGCTGTGCGATAAATAGTTATAAAATTAACCAAGACTTACCTGTCAGTTGAAAGTTAATTTGGATTATTTGGAGCACAGTGATGGGCATGAGCGCTCAAATGAGATGTCTTAGCGCGCAAATGAGTCAGGTTTCAGATGTGATTGACCTCCTCTCCTACCGAAACTGAAGGGTGGGTTATTAAAAAGGGAGGGCATGTGAGCGCTCTTGCCCATCACTGGGCTCCAAATAATCGAAATTAACCTTCAACTGACAGGTAAGTCTTGGGTAGTTTTATAATTATTTATCGCACAGCGATGGGAGTCACGCCTACATGAGACTTCAGAGGAGGAGGTCAATCGCAGTAATTGAACTGCGAATTAGATAGCTACCACAACTATGTGCAAGATCACATGTATCATTGTGTGCCTATAGATTCATCAACTGAATAGATTCATGTACACATGTTCATCGAAAGGACATATTATATGTTTATTAATTGTTTCAGACTGAGTGGCTGAGAGACTTCATGTTACATGTTACTTCATGTTACAGTACTCCCCGTTTATAGTAAACTCGGTTATAAGAATTTTCGGTTACAGTAAAGGAAAGCACTGGTCTACTGTTTTATTACTAAATAGACCTCGGATAGTAGCAGCTCGGTTATAATTTTAAAAAACTGCTGTAGTAAAGTTACTTTTGGTTCCCCACAGGACTGGCTCCTCGGTTACAATTAAAAAAAAAGTCCTCTTCGTGACCTTTGTAAATATGTCACCAATGTATGCGTCACAGTCTCACCACTCCCTCCACCCACCCATAATAACAACTGGGTTATAATTAAAATTTAAAAAACTCCTATAGTAAATTCATTTGTGGTTCCTCCTCGTTACAATAAAAAAAATGTCCTCTTCCTGACCTTTGTAAATACGTCATCAATGTATACGTCACAGTCTCACTCTCCCTCACCCACCTTCATCAACGATTGAAAAGCTCTCAAAAACATGTTTCACTACTTAGTGGAAAAAAAAGGATCCGAAACCTTCATCAAAACAGAAATTTATAAGAAACTCGCAAAAAAACTCATGTTTCTTTCCTTCTCTTATTATCAAAACTGGGATATAAGAAACTCGCTTATAAGAAAACTCGATAAGCAAGCAAATTTTTTCTCCCATCCGCAATGGAAAATATAAGAAAATATATATACAAGCGAGTTGGTTTGCAGTTCATTTTCTTATAAGCGAGTTCTATTTACTCATAAGCGAATTACAGTGGAGTCCGGGTAAAACGAATTTTAACGGAACACAGACTCAGTTCGTTGTGAAGGATTTCGTTATACATGTACATGTACAATGTATGTTGAAAACAAAAACAGTTCCACTGCCAATGATAACCGAAAACATAAACTTGACCAGTTTGGATCGTCTCTCTTAATCACAGGATCAAAAAGAAGTTCAGCATGTAAGAAACTCTGCTCTGTTTTGACACTTTTCAACAAGTTTGTCCATTAAGTGAAACACATCACACAAATTTAGTTTGTTATAGGCTTTCACCTTTTCGATCTTTATTTTGAGCGCGAATTGTAAAGCGACCTTGAAAACCGAATGATCTGTAGGAAGCCTAGGCCTAGCAGACGACCCAGTGTGAATCTAAATGTTCACGCATGCGCAGTTCATAATTTCCAACTTCCTTCCTCTTGACAACACGTTCTAGCTTGGTTTGAAGCGCATCGCACAGGCTGAGTTCGTTATAGGCTATTTTTCCAAGTAAATAAAATTATCCTGGGGTGTAGAACATGTGTTCGTAAAAAGCGGATGTTCGTTATTTCAAAATGATTTTTTGTTCGTTATACCCATGGCTTTGCAAGTGACAAATTGAAGGGCATTTGCCGGGAAATTGAAGTCAGTTCGTTAATCGCGAAATTTCGTTAAAAGCGAGTTCGTTATAGTTGGACTCCACTGTACCATTGACAACATTTTCTTAAAGACCCACCAGATCATGTGTCAAAATAGCTGGTATAGCTGGTAAAAAATCTTGTTTTGACCAGGTTTGACTCCCATACAAATGCCCCCAATTGAAAACGAAACATTTTAAAGAGCAGCCTCAATTTGAAGTTGGGGGAATTTGTATGTGGGTCACAGCTACCCAGAAAAAACCAAGGAATTTAATTGTGTTGGGTCAGTGTGTCTTTAAAAATGAGTTGGACCTGAACTGAAAGGATGTTCCGAGAAAATTGAAGTCGTTCCAAAAAGGGAAAGTTTACCTCATACCAGTTGTGTCACAGACATTCTAAACAGTACAGGCACTTGATTACAAGACTAATTGAGTTGTTTTTGTTCCTTTATTCCATACTTTCCTTCAGTATTCTGTGCAAAATAAATGTTGAGCAGAAGAAAAAAATAGTGAGTACTTTTGTGTTGGTGGTAGAGAGACTGTCCATCCTTACATTTTCAGCAGCAATGGCAGAGAGGAAAAGGCAATTCATTTCTTTAAGAAGATAAATACAAATAACTGAATATGTGGACGAACATCCACATAAACAAAAGCAAACGATCGATGAAAAACTGCATGGGTGGACAGTAAATGGTAATAATTCAGTACAAGAAAGGTGAAGGGGTACGCATTTGATAACAGTAAAAAGACAAAAAAAGGCTTCTTAGTTAAGTTGTTGTAGGCACCTTTAAATCTTCTTCTTAGTAGACTATTTTGATTTTATGATGCAAGACATGCATCAAATTAGGAAAAAGGATTTTCTCTTCGTTTTGTTTTTCTGTCTTTCTTTTCTTTTCTTTTTTCCCTTTCAATTTGTTTATAAGGGGAAAACTTCAAAATGTTTTCTTATATCTGAGTTTCGGATATAAGAAAACTTGGATATGGTAATAAGCAAAACATCATCTCCCTTCGATTTTCTTATAACCGAGTTTTGCTGTATTTTGATTTTATGATGTAAAACATGAGTCATAGGTCGCAAGTTTCCTTATTGTCCATTGGCATTGTACAAACGCAAATACAAAATTGTCTTCCACTGTGTAAAATAAGTTATACATCCAAATTAGAATATTGATTAAAAACAAGAAACAGAAATTTACATTTAAACAAATATGTTACTCTCACACCACACCCACTCATTCATCTGCTCTCCGCTATCTTGCTCGCTCATCATGCAACTCACGCCACGTCTGCCTTCATTTTTGTTTTTAATTTTCTGTTCTGTTCTTTCTTTTTTTCCTTCTTTGTTTTGCATTTTTTCCTTTTTTTCATGCACCAAATTAGGTAAAAGCATTTTTTTCTTCGTTTTATGTTTCTGTTTGTCTTTTATTTTATTTTTTTCCTTTTTTTCTCTTATTTTTTCCCTTTTCCCCCATTCAACTCGGTTATAAGAAAAAAAAATCAAAATGTTTTCTTTTATCCAAGTTTCGGATATAAGAAAACACGGATATAAGAAAACAAAAAAATGATCTCCTTTCGATTTTCTTATAACTGGGTTTTCCTGTAGCATCATGAAAATGCGATATTTTATTGCAGGCATGATAATCTATTATCAGGCATAATGTCTGTAGGCATAATGTCCAGTAGGCAAAATGTCCTGTGAGCATGGTGACCATAGACATAATGTCTGTAGGCGAAGTGTCCGTAGGCGAAATGTCCACAGGCAAACTGTCCGGTCACGGTGTGTGCGTGCGTGTGTGTGTGTGTGTGTGTGTGTGTGTGTGTGTGTGTGTGTGTGTGTGTGTGTGTGTGTGTGTGTGCACGCACGCACGTGCGTGTGTGCATGCATGAATAGATTCAAAGGCCATTCTGGAAGTTAGAGGTTGTACACTATATGCTTTTACAGCTAGTTTTGTTTTGTGCACAGGGAAATATACCATGTATAAACACAATCACCTTTTTAGACCTCAAACCATACGAGGAAGGGGTAGGATGGGTTTATATTCAGTATTTTACGTTAGCTTTGACTTTGAAAAACGTCCTCGGATAAGATTAAAAAAATATGATCAAAACTTTACTATATCCGAACATCGTTTATAACAAGAACCTTTTATAGTAAAGCAAAATCCTTGCTCCCCTGGACTTACTATAAGCGGGGTGTACTGTACATTGCACTGTAAAGGGTCATCCACACGTCCACTAAAATCGCACGACTGTACGATACGATTCGATTACGCGGGCTCCAAGAACAAATTTGATTGGCGCATCGGATGTGATCGAATCGTATCGTATTTCGTGCGACGTTAGCTTTGACTTTGTGTGGCTGGCCCTTATAAGAGGCTGAAAACGCCACTGGGTGGTTCATTAAGCAACAGCCCAATTTACTTCTTCCGTTACC
>JAGGCT020001033.1:12500-17500 GCA_017654935.2 Phymorhynchus buccinoides | reverse complement strand
GGGAGGGGAGAGCATGGCTGGTTCCATTCTGCAGTTCGTCTTGAACAACAATCTCTTTTCGCTGATGAATTTGGACTTCGTTTCTTTTTTTCTCTCCACCATTATTTCCTGTGAGAGGTGTTACTGCGTGCTCAGGCCTCTGAAGTATCAGACACTGATGAAGCACCGAACCACAGCCTTCATCATTGTAACCGTCTACGTCGTTTTCATCGCTCTCAGGGGACTGGTATATTCTAAGTACTACTTTATATGCGCTTTTGATCCGGTGTCCGGTTCACGATTTTACACAGGCGCTCTTAGGGAATTCTACTTAAACCACCGAGATCTGATCGACTATCTGGACATCACTTTCTTTGGGATAGGATCGCCCGTCGTGGTGTTGGTGGTGTTGACATCAACGACTATAACCACCGCGTCCAAACTTCGGCAGATTGTGACATGGCGGACTGAAACGTCGTCCAGTTTGTCAGCTAAGGAAGTGGCCCTCACGAAAATGTTGATTGGAACTTCAGTCCTGCTTATCGTTTGCCTCACCCCTTCCATGGTGTTACGTATGGCTCGTCTATTCTTACCAGAGATGAACATCAAACGACGCAATCAAAATTTCTTTTTGACATGCATGTGGATTTCTCAGATGTTCAGTTTCATTAATTCCAGTTTTAACATTTTTGTGTATTATGTCATGGGTACCCGATACAGGCAGACATTGTGGAAACTATTTGGAAGAAACATAGACTAATGGTCGGGGGTCTTAGTTAAGCTTAATTCGTTCTGTAGCTAATGTAAGGGCTAAATAAAACGGCTGAAACGGCCAGATTTCAATCTTGAATAACTCCGTAACAGTTGAACAGAATGGGTTCATATTTTCGCTACGTCATAAGCAGTACATGTGCAGGACTTCCGTTATAAAACAAATAACCGGAAGTGCTTGACAGAGGTGCCATAGCTTTTTAATTGGCTCAAGAAATAGGAAAACCCAGACGCAATATCACAAAAATAACCTATGGATGATAATGTTGGTGTCATGATGGCCTAGGGTTTTTAAGAATTTGGAAATTTCCATGGAGGCTTTAAAATATATCTCATTGCATTCCTTAGGCCATGATGATCAAAAATATATGGCTGTAAGTCTCTACGGTAAACGGTTTTCGGGCTACGGCTTACAGAGTTTAGACAAATAGACCTAAACACACAGAGAGTAGCAAAGACGACTTTTAAGGGTACCGTTAAGAAACGGCCAGTATCTCGGGTCACAGACTGTTGCATCTGGAGGTTACCCAATGACGGTTGTCATATTCTTAGAGATGCTCTTTTCACAAAATTCCAGAGCGGTATGAAATGTGCAAGATTCCGCCTGTTTTCTCCACTAAGGCCTCCTACCACTATACAGGAAAGGGAAAACGAGATGCAACAGATTCAGCAATGCATGACTGTATTGTTCAAAATGTGTTTCCTGGTGTTGCACTGTGTGTGTTGCCTGGATCGTTCCCACCATGTTTATATGTGTGTGTCCCATATGTGTCTGTTCCAGTGGAGGACGTTAAGCAGTGTTCATTCATGCAACAGATTCAGCAATGCGCGTGTTAATGCGATTTACTGTATCAACGCGCAGTGTGACCAAGAGTATGAGTGTGTGCGTGCGGGCGCGGGGCGCGTGCGTGTGTGTGTTATTGTGCTAGGTGATTTTAATTTGTGCGATAACCAACAGTCCTCTCGTGTGTGTGTCTCTGTGTCTCAAATGCTAACTACTACGTGATCGCTTGTGTGTCAGCACGCAAAAAATATGCACATGCGTGTTTGACTATCAACAAAATGTCATCAGTTCAGTATCAAGATCCTTTCCTCTGACCATTTTGCCGTTTAAGCCTTTCTGAATCTGTCCAAAACTCCAAAATAAACGTACGGTTTTTACACGCCGTAATCTCATAATTTTGTTGTGTTGACAAGCCACAAAACGACGCTAAGTATTTCCTCACTCCTGGCAATTCTGTATTTATCTTGCTTCTAGCTTGTTGCTGCTGATATGTTTATTATCTCGTGTTGCGTTCATGGTACACGCCTGAACCTAAGTAAAATTAGTTTAAACCAATTCTGTATTTTAAAAGATGCTGGTCAGTTTATGCTTTCTGCTCTTCACTGAATCATCTGGCCAAGGCAAAAACAAACTACTTAGCATCTAAAATTCTTGAAGCCAGCACAACAAAGTCCGGTTATAGGATATGTCTGATCTCCTAACGTCACAAATCAAGTCCATGCCATTAATATCAGTCCTTTGGGTCAGAAGCCTTTTAATCCTTCTTCTCCACCAAGATTCTCGATCTACGATCAAAAATCGACTATGCCTTTTCAGGGGCTTCCAGACCCATCGTTCACTGGTGTCCCCCTTCTCTCTTTCAAGTTGGTGTCTTAGACCCCCCCCTTTCTACTCTGAAAGAAATGCTTTTTAAATCCTGGGATCTTGACCCCATCCCATGAATCTATATTACTCACAAATCTAAAAGACTGCCATCAATCGCTACCAACATGATTCTTAAAGTTTCAAAGCAACCTTCTGCTTTCAAAACAAAGAATTAGAATATAAAAATCTAAATAAATAAAACTCAGACCTGATCTAACATTCGTTTCTCTAGAAAACAGAGAAGACTGTCAATAAACAACTTAATGATCAACAAATCGTGAAACAATCTACATTATGGCGAGCCATCAACAACATCACCAATACAGTCCAAGCACAATTCACTAAAAGCTTCAATTGGTCTCCTACTCATTCAATAATCACTTTATACACATGACAGCTTCTTGATCTCTCTGCTGCTGACCCAACATACCCCGAAAACTCCACTGTCCTTCGTCCTCTCTTCAAATACTTTTGTAATTAATAACATAAAACCTGGAAATCATCTTAAAATACTGACTTGCTGTTCAATTGGTTCTGGTCAATGGTAGTCTGAACAATTGAAAAATTCTTGTCTATGTGACCAGACAAAATCAGTAGCTCTCTCTTAAAACTTTTACTTCCCTACGTAGTAGAACCTCTTACCAATGTCATATATAACACATGCATGGAACATCACATTCTACCACCTGGTCTCAAAATCAGCAAAAGTTAGTACAACCCCTAAAGATCTAAGATTCCATTCTGACCTAAACAACAACTGACCCATTTCTATTCTTACAGGATGGTTCAAAACCTCTTGAATTAAATGTTCATAAACATCGAATGCAGTATCTTGAGGACAACAATCAAACTTCCATCCATTACAATCCAACTGGGTTTCGGCATCATTCCCCTCTCAGACTCTGTCAAAAACTGCCGTCACTTTGTACTCTGTCCATGCATGGCTTTCGTTACTAATTCACCGAAACAAGTCCAACCATGAATTTATTTTTGACTTACACGAATTCACACGATCTTGTGAATCATTGGGTATTGTAGTAAAAACTAGCACTTAGGCCAGAGGACGGTAACACCGTTTCTTTTTTTAAAACAAATCTTACTGTTTGAATAAGCAGTTTGCTGAGTCATTGTCGGCACAGGTTTAAATAATAGAATGAAGTGCAGTGTGCAACCAGATATAGGCCTAGAGATAATTAAGACTAAATTTTAGCTGCAAGGATCTGTTTAATGACCCCTCCTGTTCTCCTTATGTGTTACCGGAGGGCCACTTTAGGATTTGATGTTGTGTCTCATCGTAACTTGTTCTGCACGAGAATTGTGGGTTCATGTCATTTGGAGACAGACTTCGTGTTTCTGTGATTGGGAAGTGACAAGCTAGAAGTTTGTCAGGCTAGTTATTTTTAGGTACACGTCTGTGCGTTAGTGCATTTACCTGTAGTTAAGTGAACAGTAATTGTCATGTTTTGATTTAAATGATACAGTGGTGTATTACTATGCGGAAATAAATAAGAATTTCGAAGATTAAATTTAAAAGGGACATAAAGGTTAAAATAGTTTATAAGTAAAACAGGCTCTTAGTCCTGGGTGTCGCATGATAGGTAGCTGAAGAAATAAGTGGCAGCTACCCATGACAGTGTGAATTTGCGACATTGAGCATGAACCACAAATTTCACTTTTTTCTAGGGTTAGGGATAGGGTTAGGGTTAGGGTTAGTTAAATGGTTAAAGTACAGAAAAAGTTTTTGTGGTTGTCGCAAATACAGACTCTCATAATAGCGAGCTATTTATTTTTACGAGCTACCTATTTTCATGTGACAGTGGGACATCAGCCGTTTATTATTTAAAGGGCCGCGAGGCTGAAGTGGAGAGACGCCATTCGGGGAGAGGGAGACTTTTAAACTGTCAGTGGTGCCGCTCCCTTCTGCGAGGAGTGACAAGAGGTTGTCGGCGTACTGAACTTCTTGTTCAATTTCATCATATTAAACATAGTGCGGTTGTGCCAGACATTAAATTAAGCTAACTTTAAGTTGTCGCCACAGCGGTAACTTGGCGTGAGGGATTTAGTCAAAGTGTGGGGGTATTTCCCTACATTTGTGACTTGATGTGAAGGGACACAGTAATAGTGGGTGTGGGGTGATTTCCTTACACTTTATTAATAGTTTAATTAGGATGGGGGTATTTTGTTAGTGGGTTGTTGCCCTTGAACAGTGAGAGGCAAAGTAGCATTTTCACTGCAAGGACTGTAACTAATTGGATTTGACATTTGCTTGAACAAGCCTCATTTTGTTGTGGTTGTTTACCAGTGAGGTTGCTGCTTTGATGGTGAAGTTGAGATTAGCCATTTGCAGCGTTGGTTATTAGTGCATACATTTGGGTGTACTTTTTGTGATATTTTTTGGGCGTTTGGTACTTGTTCACTCTTGTGGTGTGGATGAATAATTACTAGTGTTAAGCACTCATCTTTATTTGGTTATATCAGGTTTATTCACTTTGGGTGAAGGGGGAATTTTCAGTTAGGATTTAATTGTAAATTATAATAGTTGGTGGGAGTTTTAGTTGGAAAGACAGATCATTATTGTTTAACACCTTTGTGTGTGATCTTG
>JAGGCT020001033.1:0-7500 GCA_017654935.2 Phymorhynchus buccinoides | reverse complement strand
CCAAAACATTGTTACTCTGTTAGAACAGAATTTTTTTTCTAATATTAGTTCGGCTATACTGGGTTAGTATTTTTAAATCACTGTTACGGGTTCTTGAGTCAGTTGTTAGCTGGAACACAAATTTATTAGTATTGTTATCACTGTGAAACATTTTGTATGTATTTATCAGATCCCCACGAATTCTTCTGTATTTCAGAGATGGTAATTTCAACTTTCTTAGCCTGTGTTATACTACTCCTTGCGGACACGAAAGGGCGATAATTTTAGGTCCGATCTGCCGATGCCCCCTGGTGACGAGTCAGGAGCAGATAATTTTATGTGGCTACTAGTAGTCAGCCTGGTCAACACACGGGGATATATCCACATATATAGGCCCTACTACTAGATCCTGACAGGCATAAGGGCGATAATCTTAAGTAGGTGGCGTTCGCATCTCGGGTCAAGAGACAGGGGCAGAGAATTTTCGGTATAAAGCCTCAATGTCGTGGGGAGCTTTGGTAAGGGTCGTGTTCTTTTCAGTTCAAATGGTAAGTTTTATGACTTATTTATTGTTTTATCCGCATTGTTCTGTTTCAGCTCACTACGAAGAACTAACCAGAGAGCCTTACGACAAGTGTGTGGAGTTGTTGAGGCGATTCCACAAGGACTGAAGATGGAGTGGAGACATTTACCAACAGAATGCAGTTCACATATACATGTGACCCAGCACCACGAAAGGGACATTAAGTCGTGGGGCTAGTTTCTCACAACAGGCTTGCAAACTCAAAAATATCATTTTTTTGGTCAATTTTGTGTTGTGGGCATTTTCGTACTCTGTAACATCTTATCTTTCATATTTATAAAGAACAATCTTTAATATTGTCTCTAAAATGGTCTCACAGGTGCTTTAAAACTAGTAGATCGATGCATTTTCTTCAGCTGGGTTAGGCCTAGACCTTAGACTGAGTTTTCTCAAATTTACTGACGTTCACCCTACTAACTTTAAATGCTCATAACTCTGGAACGGAAAAATATACAAGAATGGTTCTTGTATCATTAGAAAGAGAATTGTCTGAAGTTTTCAAATGTATAAATTTCGCAGAACGGTCAGTTTGACACTCGGTGTCTTTTTCGTGTTGCTGGGTCGCATATGGATACTCATTATTCCAGACAGGAAAAGAAAGGCAAACAATAAACACATGGAACTGTGCACGAATTTGTAAAAGGATATGAATTCATTTTTTACCACCCGCAAATTGCAGGACTGGAACCTTGATACGTGTAATCTAAGCTACAATGAGTTTGAAATATATATATAACATTACATTTGATTTTAATTGCAAATAAGAAAGATTTCTTGTTAACACTTGCTTAATTTTTTTTTTTAAGCAGAGCTCGTTCTAACAGGAAGCTTATCTAAAGGAGAATGCCTACTGTTTGTTTTTTTAATAAATAATCTGTTCTCTTTCTCTTGTAAATGATTTATTACTAACACTAATAAATTAATTTGGCTATTGCTTTGTTGGCAGAAATTTTATTTTATTTAATTTTCTTTGGAAATTTGAATGAATTTTCATTCTTGGTTTTTTTTTTCGTTTCTCCGTTATTTTTTCGCTTTCTCTTTTTTTCTTTGCTTTCTTCTTTCTTTCTTTTGTCCTTTATTGAATAGAAACAATTGTGTTTAAACAGTAATACCCAATGTAGATACATGCTTCAACGTAGAGTACATTGAAATCTATGAAATTGGTGTGCTGGCTTTCAATGAATAGAAACTCATGATCTCTCTCTCTCTCTCTCTCTCTCTCTCTCTCTCTCTCTCTCTCTCTCTCTCTCTCTCTCTCTCTCTCTCTCTCTCTCTCTCTCTCTCTCTCTCTCTCTCTCTCTCTCTCTCTCTATCTCTCTCTCTCTCTCTCTCTCTCTCTCTCTCTCTCTCTCTCTCTATCTCTCTCTCTCTATCTCTCTCTCTCTCTATCTCTCTCTCTCTATATATATCTCTCTATCTCTCTCTATCTATCTCTATCTCTATCTATCTATCTCTCTATCTCTATCTCTATATCTCTCTCTCTCTCTATCTCTCTCTCTCTCTCTCTCTCTCTCTCTATCTCTCTATCTCTCTCTCTCTCTCTCTCTCTCTCTATCTCTATATATATATCTCTCTCTCTCTCTCTCTCTCTCTCTCTCTCTCTCTCTCTCTCTCTCTCTCTCTCTCTCTCCCTCCCTCTCTCCCTCTCTCTCTCTCTCAGTCTTGCTCAAATCGTCAAGTCTTACTCAATCCGATTATGTATCATTAGACATTCTCCCTCTTAAATCTAGGAATAGGGCCTGAAGAAAAGTGTGTCAGACACTTGGAAATTCGCTGCAAACTAAAATATGGGCGTTTGTGTTCTTTATTTTCTTAAATTTAAATTATGATATAATATTCAAAATTATGTTAGGCTGTGCTCCTCCTTCTCTACAAGAAACATTTCAACTCAGCATGAAACGTCTTCCTCATAGACTGATGTTACCTCTTCCAAAATTAGATTTATTCAAATCTAGCTTACAATATGCAGGGGGTCTCATCTGGAACGGTATTACTTCCCAAATTAACGTTCATGTTTGTCTAAATACATTCAAAAGAACATATAATCAAATACTCATGAACGAATACACTAACTCCTAATATCCAAGAATGCTTACGTTGTATCTTTTCCCAAATATCTCATTTGTTATAATACATGCTTATGTGTTAAGTCTTCTTATATGTAGAGAGAAAGGTGGCAGAGTGGTTAAGACGTTCGCCTGCCAAATGGAATGCGTGACTGCAACGTGAGTGACACGGGTTCGAATCCCGGCCTCGCCCTTTCTTTCTAGTTCGACAGGACAATCGAACTGAACGTCGAGTCCTTCGGATGGGGGACGTAAAGCTAGTCTGACCCGTGCGCTTTACGCACGTAAAAATCCCACGGCAGTTGAAAGTCGGTAAGAGCAGGGAGAAATTCCGCTGCCTGGTATGGCCAAATTGAGAGCTAGGTTTTCCAAGTGTGCCCGCACCCCCTCCTCACCCTGTGCCCCCCAAAAAAAAAAAAAAAATGGGGTAGGCGCTGCACTTGCGGCGACGCGCTCTCCGGGGGAGAGCAGCCCGAATTTCACAGAGATAAGTCTCTATGACTAGAATATACTGACCAAATACCAAAAACAATTTAAAATGTACATTGGTTTTACTATGCATTTATTCCAAGAGAAAATAATGCTTTACGCCCTCTTCGGCCTTTCGGCCATGTGGGGCTATGTATTACTTCATTTCTTTCATCTTCTCTTTTACTTTGACCTCCCTCTCTCTGTCAGTCCCTGTCTGTCTGTCCTTGTCTCAGTCTCTCTCTTTAATTGATGCTAGTTATTGTATCTATATGCCTTGCATGATGTGTCCTTTTATGACCTTGAATTAAGGTGGTTGTTTTTTCTTCTTCTTGTATTTTGCGATATCTCTTTTTTCTATGTGTATTCTCTTTTGGTTCGGAGGGCCGGATATAAAAAAAAGCTGGTTATTGTGCTTATTCCGCTTTCCCTCAATAAAAAAAAAAGATTCGTTCGGTCGGTCGGTCGTTCTCTCTCTCTCTCTCTCTCTCTCTCTCTCTCTCTCTCTCTCTCTCTCTCTCTCTCTCTCTCTCTCTCTCTCTCTCTCTCTCTCTCTCTCTCTCTCTCTCTCTCTCTCTCTCTCTCTCTCTCTCTCTCTCTCTCTCTCTCTCTCTCTCTCTCTCTCTGTCAAGTCAAGTCAAGCCACGTCAAAATGATCTGTATTGACAATAAACGAGTAAGCTAACAAGCTTTTTTTAAAATAATCCTGTCGTCATGATAAGAAAAAAAAATGACTGAAGGAAATAAAATGAAAAGATACAACATGAACACTGACGAAAGGGATCACAGCGCAATGAACAAATATCCAAAACAAATCACACATACATCATGACACGCAAAAGTACAATATGTAGAACATATAAATACAAATGTAGTGTGTGTGTGTGTGCGCGTGCGCGTGCGCGCGCGCGCGCGTGTGCGTGTGTATGTGCGCGCGCTTGTGTGTGTGTGTGTGCGTGCGTGCACTCGCGCGCGTGTGTGTGTGTGAGACAAAATTTGTCCTAATTTCTCACGGTTTCAACATACAAACCGATTATAATGAAAATGGGTAACACATTATTTTCATCATATTTATAGTAATCACAATATGGTGATAAAATGTGCTAATTAAAGAGTTTTCCTTTTTTTTAAACGCACACCTGAATTCGTAAGATGATACAATACAGATAATTAGTATCTAGTGCTATACGTCAGCCCACACCTCTCTGCGATTCTATTAAAGGGAAACAACCTGCCCCAGCGTTCATCACAACTCTTAATTGTGATTGCGTACCTTTGTCAACAACAAGAGGCGCGCACACGCACGCGCGCACACACACGCACGCACACACACACATCCAAGTGGGAGCAACCCGAATTTCAGAGACGCCTCTGTGACTATAAAGTACCTAGTACCTAATACTCGTGCGTAGAGATTCCTCCCCTCGCCCTCCTTAAACTGTAACTTATGAACTTTTTCTGCTAATTATCTTTGTTGAATAATTAATCGCAGTCGTGATAAGGGACATTATCTAATAGCCCCCCCCCCCCCCCCCCCCCTTATATGTAGTGCAGTACACACACCAGCCGCGCAGCATTTGTCACAGTCCGGGTTCATTGCGGTTTTTTCGTCTTGCCTTTATCTTCTACTATTATTGAATGCATGCGTTTAGTTATGCAAATGGATGAAAATTAGTGTTAAATAGAGAAAACGATAGAGGATGAAGTACTCAATCTGCAGCTGTAAGAAAGGCAAGACTTAAAAAATGAAAACAACCAAAAAATGGAGGGGGGGGGGGCTCATCTTTTCATTTACCATTTTCCCATTTATTGAGTAGTACTGTATACTGACAATATATGTACAACAAAAAAGGCATAAAATAATTTTTCAATAAGATTTTTCAATTCATTGGACATTATTTCTATATAAAAAAAAATAAAAAAAGAGAGAGCGCTCGCTATGTAACACCATTCTTTTCTTTAAAACAAAAAAGGTGACGCAATGGATTAGTGGTATTTAACAGATAACAAGATGTTCTACCTTATTTAGCAATATTTCTATAAATTATGATTATTATCAAATATTCAATAAAGCTTTAGAACAACTTGGAGTCTTAGCATGTCTTGCTGGCAGAGGGCTGCTTTGAATCAAAATGCTTAGCTTCTGTTACTTGTATTGTATAGACCTGTGTTTCGGTTGAACCTGTGTTCGTTTATACATTTCTTTGGCAGAGCAAAACTAACTCTCTCTCTCTCTCTCTCTCTCTCTCTCTCTCTCTCTCTCTCTCTCTCTCTCTCTCTCTCTCTCTCTCTCTCTCTCTCTCTCTCTCTCTCCCCCGTCTCTCTCTCTCTCTCTCTCTCTCTCTCTCTCTCTCTCTCTCTCTCTCTCTCTCTCTCTCTCTCTCTCTCTCTCTCTCTCTCCCCTCTCTCTCTCTCTCTCTCTCTCTCTCTCTCTCTCTCTCTCTCTCTCTCTCTCTCTCTCTCTCTCTCTCTCTCTCTATCTCTCTCTCTCTCTCTCTCTCTCTCTCTCTCTCTCTCTCTCTCTCTCTCTCTCTCTCTCTCTCTCTCTCTCTCTCTCTCTCTCTCTCTCTCTCTCTCTCTCTCTCTCTCTCTCTCTCTCTCTCTCTCTCTCTCTCTCTCTCTCTCTCTCTCTCTCTCTCTCTCTCTCTCTCTCTCTCTCTCTCTCTCTCTCTCTCCGACGGTCTCTCTCTCTCTCTCTCTCTCTCTCTCTCTCTCTCTCTCTCTCTCTCTCTCTCTCTCTCTCTCTCTCTCTCTCTCTCTCTCTCTCTCTCACTCTCTCAGCTATCGTAATCAGAAATCATTGAATGTCTTTCTGAAATGTAACAACTGCACGATGTGTTTCTTTAAAACTCTTTTGTTTGTCAATATTGTTATGGGCCAGAGGCCTAACCATTAAACTAGTTTTGGCCTTGACTCTCTCTCTCTCTCTCTCTCTCTCTCTCTCTCTCTCTCTCTCTCTCTCTCTCTCTCTCTCTCTCTCTCTCTCTCTCTCTCTCATTGACAGACAGAGAAAGACAAAATGTTGATACTGCCTGTTTGATGCAAACATGTGACCCCATTTCGTTACACAACAAAACACAAAGCAGTCCGGTAGCAGGTAGGTCCTTTAATAGAAAATAAAGACACAAACGTTTCGGGCCGTAAGCCCGTCTTCAGTGTTTGACACAGAGGGGAGACAACTCAAAATGACAACAAGCAAGTAGCAATAGGAAAAGAAAACTGAGTAGAAATAACATTATTTAACACTTTCACCGCCAGCCATATTTCAGCCAAATATTTCCATTAGATTTACCTGGGTAGAGAACAAAATCCATCTGCAGTTTTGGGGATTCTCCTGTGACATACATAAAATAAGGTCTATCCTTACTTCCCCAAACTAAGACAATAGGGTCTTTGGATAATAGACCCCAATTTGATGCCTTTTAGTGACATAGGTGTTAAATCACTGTGGTGCTAAAATGCGACTTTGGCGGTGAAGGGGTTAAGGGGAAAAAAGGGGAGATGACGAAAATGTTTTACGTCCTCTCGGTCATAGACACATATGGGACATTTGTAAATACAAAGATGGTGGGAACAATACTGGCTGCAATGCCCGGAGGCAGTGCAACACCAGTAAAGTCCCGAGTTTTTAACAATATAGATAGGTATAGCGATAACCACGCGGTAACCACGCCTCGGTTAAGTACAGATTACTTACATATCTGTATTGTTAAAAAAAATCGGGACTTTACTGGTGTTGCACTGCCTTTGGGCATTTCCTCCAGTATTGTTCCCACCATCTTTGTATTTACAAATGTCCCATATGTGTCTATGACCGAGAGGACGTAAAACACCATTTTTACATTACACGCCTCGGTTAAACCTCATCGGCTATGGTACCGCCACAATTAAAATTACACAACTTTAATAACAAACAAAAAGGGGAGAAAATAATCTGAGGACATATTAACCATAGAAAAAAAAAGAAGCTTAGTGAATTGTAGGGGAGTACAAATGACACAGCTGAGGCACTGAGTGTGTGTTAACTCTGTTTTTTAAAGACCTGCATTATTTATAACCTCTGCACGTATAATTGTGCTACTTATTCTGCTGTTATTAGCAGCTCGCGCGACTCGATTGGCTATATTTAGATACAAATACAATGACTGGAATGTCCAACTCTCTCTCTCTCTCTCTCTCTCTCTCTCTCTCTGTTTCGATTTCGTGTTATAATAAACAATGCCCGGGAGCAAAAGTGGCTTACTGTAGCGTAATTAGGCGAGTTCCGTTGTCGGATGACGTGTGGGCTTACACAGACATTTTTGTTGTTTGTTTATTTATTGTGTAATATATATATTTAAATATATATACTACCATTTTCATTTATTAAAGAAATAAAGAAGACATTTTAAAAATCGAAAAAAG
>JAGGCT020001032.1:0-25000 GCA_017654935.2 Phymorhynchus buccinoides | reverse complement strand
CTGGAGGACATTTGCCTCTGCTTCCTTCGGAGATCTTTGAAGAACTACAGGCTGACGGAAGAGGATCTAAACCGCTACCTCCTGGACAAGTTGTCTGCCAAAACGTCTGCAATGTTGACCAAGAGAATCTACTGGCCAGGGCGAGGAATTGTTTCCAACGATTCCGATTCTGACTGAGAACCGTTTGTGCACACAGTGCTTAACCTTCACCATGCTTCCTGGGTCTATTTGACCCAGTCAGGTATAAAAGTTACTATATCTCTGGAACTGTTATTTAGTATTAAAGCTACGCTTATGAAATTTTAGGTATCTTTCAAGAACCTTATTGCCTTTTCTTTAGCCAAATTTCGGGTGATAATACGTAACAAATCGAATGAGTTATTGATTACGTAATTTTAACTACACAGTCCCGACGTCGTGGGTCAATTTGACCCATACTATATAAAGAGCCAAAGTGGAGTCACTTCATTTACCTCTGTACTACATCTTTGCTTCCTGATTTATAGCACACACACACACATGCGCGTGCGCAGGCACACACACGTGCACGCACACACATACACGCTCTCGCGCGCACACACACACGCACATGCACGCAAGCGTACACACACGCGCGCACACACACACACACATGCGCGCGCGCAAACGATGCGCACTCACACACATGCGTGCATACATGCATACACACACACACACGCATGCACACAAGCGTGCACACACGCATGCATACACACACGCGCGCGCGCACACAAACATGCATATGCACACACACGCATGCATACATGCACACACACACACACACATGCGTGTGCATGCATGCAAGCGTACACACACGCGAGTGCGTGCACACACATGCGCACACAAACACACACACGCGCACACATACATGCATGCGCGCGCACACACACAAATGCGCGCGCATGCAAAGAAACTTGCACACACACACGCACACATGCGTGTGCACACACGCGCGCGCACGAACACACACACGCGTGCGCACGAACACACATGCGCATGCACACACACACGTGCGCGCATGCACACACGCACACACACACACACACTGGCTTGCGTGCGCATACTCGCAAGCGCACACACATATGCATGCACGCAAGCGCACACACACACATGTGCACACACGTACGCGCGTGCAAACACACATGCGCATACATGCATGCGTGCACACTCAGGCACAAGCTTGCGCGCGTGCACACATACACACGCAAAGAAAGGCATGCATGCACACACACATGCACACACAGGCGCACACACGCGCATGCATACACACACGTGTGCGCATGCACACACACACACACACATGTGCACACACACACACACACACACACGGGTGCGCGCGAACACACACACGTGCACATGCACACTTACACACACACGTGCGCACACACATGCATGTGCACACACACATGCACACGCTTTCACACACACACACACATGTACACACACACACATACATGCGCGCACACGCACACACACACACACACACACACACACACACACATGTGTGCACACACACACGCGCGCGAACACACACACGTGCAAACGCACACACTCACACACACACACATGCATGTGCACACACACATGCGCACGCTTTCACACACACACACACACACACATGTACACACACACACATACATGCGCGCACACACACACACGCATGCACGCACATACACACACACGCGCGCGTGCATACACACACACACACGGGTCTGTGTGCAGCCTAGACCCGCACATTCGGAATAGGAATGAACAGCTAAGTGCTACTTTTGACTATATAAAAGTCGGGGTCTATTTGACCCGTGACGTCGGGACTGTGTAATCAATGACGAAGTACGGCGAAGGTTAATGGATTTTTGTTGTTGTAACTCTATCCTGTCTTTGTGTGTGTGTGTGTGTGTGCATGCGCGCGCATATAATATGTGTGCGTGCGTGTGTGTGTGTGAACAGAATGTATGGCTCATCATAAGCCTAAGCTACTGGACCAAATACAATGAAACTAGGCAAAATGGTTGTGTGTGTGCGTGCATGTATGTGCATGCATGTGTGTCTGTGTCTGTATGTGTGTGTATAGTACAAATGCGCATCCTGTGCATCTGTTTCGGTTTTATCAACTGTCTTACAATTTTATTTTTAAAAATGTTATAATGTTGTCTTACTTACTCTACATCAGTACTTACAAGCAGATGTGAACAGGATCAGCAGGGTTTTATAAAGTGTTGGCGAAAATGGTGTTTTACGTCCTCTTGGTCTGAATCAGACACATATGGGACATTTGTAAATACAAATATGGTGGGAACAATACTGGAGGCAATGCCCGGAGGCAGTACGAAACCAGTAAAGTCCCGAGTTTTTATTAATGAGAAACCAGAGTTAGTGTTCATTTATAAAGTGTTGTAACTCTAGAACTAGTTTTGCTTACATGTTTTCAGTGTTAGAACAGCTTTTGCTGAACCATTTGTTTCAAAACTTATGTGCACTTGCACAGCAGTAAGTTTTCAAACCCAAGAAAACTACAGACATCTTCTGATGTGAAATTTATGATTTTTGTATGTAGACATAGTAAAGAAGTGGTGAGGAAAAAACCCAACTAGCTTTGTGATAAATATTGAAATTTAGAATCTATGGGCATTTGGTTTCTTTTTGTACTTGTTTAAATATTGAAATCAGCATCAAGGCAATTCTTTTTTTTTTTTTTTTTTTTTTTGTCAGTTTGAATGTGTTTGCATTTTTCTCTAATAATAATATTAGAGAACTTTATACTACTTATGCAAATTACATAATAATATTATGATACAGTGGAACCTCCCTTATAAGACCTTCAAAAATCATCCAAAATGAGGTCTTATAAGGGAGGGGTCTTATACTTAGAAAGAAGAGCAATGTGTCAGAGAAGTAGGTCTTATGTGGGAGAGAGTCTTATAAAGGAGGTTCCACTGTATAATCATTATATTGAACAATATTTGTGTCCCTTTCATGGGATGAAGACCATAGGTCAATAGTTCAATTTGTTGAAGATGTTCAGGAGGTTGGATGGGTCTCTAGATGACTAAACAGGCCAGTACTGTACTGGCCTGGAAGGCATTCTGACTAACATGAGTCACATTCTTTTTATTAGATTGTTTTCCCTCCCAGTATGAACTACAATGTTTGAGCTTTTCCATGCAAGTTTTGTTTTATTTTTTTATGCATGAGTATGATTATGGGTTTTTTGGTTTGTACTGTGCTTGTATGAGACCACACACTGTAATTTCTCTGAACGAGATAATAAAGAATTATTTTAAATTCTGACTTAGAAAATGTTGGGGATCTGTTGGGGTTGAAGAACTGCGGTTATGTACGTTTTGTTGTTTTGTATATACATTTATTGGGATTCTGTGATCTTCATAATATGTGCATTAACCTAATTTTATTTTCCTTGTTTTGTTTTATTGATTTGAAACACTACTTTAAATATAATAATTTTGTAGTTCCCAAGTGAAGCTGTTTTTTGTGTGCATGTTTTTTTTCATGACTAGACCACAATTATTCCCATACCATTAATGTAAAAAAAAGTACCTTATAATTAGAGTCACAATCGCTTAAGTCAAAATTGAAGGGATTGAACATTTATTTTGAGATCGCCAATATTTTGAGTTAAAAAGATCTTTAGTTTAAGCATAGATTGTTAAACTGGGACCAGAACAGTATTGTGAGTTATCCAGTGTTTTGGAGTTAGCAGGAATCCACTGTATCTGATAACACCCCCCCCCCCCCCCAGCCTACTACTTTTGGAATAATTTCATGCATAAGGAGGGTGGGTGGTACTTACAGTAATAGCAATATTTCCTAAGGCATATTATTTACAGATTTTTGTCCACTTTGTTCTTTGCTTGTTCAGTGCTAGTGACATGTTGTGCTCTAGTTTATGCTTCTCACGATTATAATCCTATACATGTAGCATGATTTTAAAGGTATTATTAGGGTTGCCATTTTGTTGATGCTGGACAAACGACATGGTTATTATTATTATTATATTTAAGGCACGCATAAATGTCGAAATACATTCTCAAGTCATATGTGATCTCAAATCAAGTCAAATCAAATCAAATCATCTTTATTATCTCATAACAGAGAAATTGCAGCCAGGTGCACATAAGAAAAACAATAATAAACACATTTATCAACAACAATTAAAGAATATAAACTAATAACACTGCAATATTGTAATTAACAAACTGGACGAATACGAACAATTACTCCAGTAAAAGCAGAACACATTTTTAAAATACATTTTAAATCAAGACATAATCAGTTGGAAAAACAACACAAAAACAAACACACAAAAAATGAGGCAAGAATAACGCTTAAAAATGCAGCAATAATAGTACCTACACCATCTCTACACAGACAATTTAGTCAAGGACATACACAGCAGTAATCTATTGTAGAACAAGGGGACTACAAATAGGCTTGCACAAATACAATCCCAAGGAGATGGACAGGCTGCTCATCAAAACAATCAATCGATGCAGTGCATTAAGAGTTCAACAGATGAATTGATCTTGGTAAGAAAGTTTTCTGTGCTCTTATTTTCAGTTTTAGAGTTCTGTATCGACGGCCCGATGGTAACACTTCATAGTATTTTGCCAGAACATGACTGTTATCATTATGAATTTTCCTGGCTTTCTTGAATACTTGTCTGTCATACAACTCTTGCATGCCACTCTGCCTTGCACGCACAACCTTACTGCACACATTCACCATATCACTCAAGACGCGCTTACTTTTTCCACACCAACAGATAAATGACACAGTAAGAACAGATTCAATGCAACATTGGTAGTAGGTTTGAAGAACATCTGAACAAACACCAATATTCCTTAGCCTCTGTAAACAAAAGATCCTGGACTGACTCTTCTTATGTATATGCTCAATGTGTTTATCACCAGTAAGTTTCTTGTCTAAAACTGTGCCTAGGTATTTGTACTCATCAATTCTTTCAACCGTTTCACCATCGATTTCCAAATGTGGCACTGGCACTGGGTTTCTACGAAAATCTACAAGCAGTTCTTTTGTTTTAACAACATTTAAATCCAACATTTAGATCTTATGTCAATTGTGATGTTGTTCAAACATCGCTTACGGAACTTATGGGTGAATTAGTGCTGTGTTTCTTAGTTGACATAACTAAGCAATTTATAACCTTATAATCTTTGTTGTTGTTATACGATGATAAATGCACATTTCATGTTGCTGTTGTCATTCATATTGACATGAATAATTATGATTGTGTGAAATGGTTAATTTTTATTAATGGCTCTGTTACTTATGTGACAATACATTTGTCACTCTGATCTTTTTAATCATGACTATTATAATCGGCTTGTTTGTGTGTGTGTGTGTGTGTGTGTGTGTGTGTGTGTGTGTGTTTTATTTAATGTCTATCCACTTCTTGTGATATTATGTGTGTGTGTGTGTGTGTGTGTGTGTGTGTTCAGGCGATTGTGCCCAAACCGTTGGCCATAGACCCCTATAATCATTATATTCTTGATCAGCATGGCACAACCTATTCAGATCCTGAATTTTGAACCTCCAGTGCTAACCTCCACCAAGGAAGACTAAAAAACCTGAAATTTCCTTCTTTGTGCTATATATTTCATGTCCAAGCTGTATATCATGAACAAGTGGACAAAATGGGTTCACATTTTTTGCAGTGGTGTACTACAGTGCAGGAATGGTCCCATAGAAACAAATATAAACATGCTGACCTTGAGGTTTGACGTTGAAACCCCAAATTTCTTCTTGAGACCATAGCTTTCTTATAGTTGGACTTACAATGTTCAAACTTGGGACAGGGGTGGATTGACTAATGATGATTTGGAATATTGGGTACCGATCAAGGTCAAGGACATAGACCTTGGAGGTGTCAAATTTGTGTTTTGGCCATATCTTTCACATTTGTTTAGCTACACTCCTGCCTACAGGCTTCAAAGTTGGCAGACTGGTAGACTGCCTCATGTCATGTTTGGTGCAAAGTATTGATTATCCTAATGACCTTGACCTTGACTTCTGAACTTCTCTTTTTTACCCCTGGCTGTAGTTTGGACACCATTGGGTTTACACCCACGAAATCATATGTATCTAAGAAATGCAGTTGGAGACATTTCAAAGCCACTTGACCTTGTCCTTTACATTTGACCTTGAAGCTGTTACATGATGACGGTCTGTCCGGATAAAAGTGCCCATAATTTCAAAACCGTTGGCCTTAGACCCATATATTACCATACACATGATCATCATCGCAGAGGAAACCCAGTGGAAGGCATTTTGAAGGGGCCAATAGCACAGTGAGAGTGAGAGCTGAGGGCTCCGAAAACAAGGGCTCATAGTTTCAAAACCATTGGCGTTAGACCACTATAACCATATATAATCGTGATCAGTATTAACAGGGGATTGCAGTGGAAGACATTTTGAAGGGCCAATAGCACAGTGAGAGTGAGAGCCGAGGGGGCTCCGTAAACATGGACTACAGTGGGAGACATTTTGAAGTGCTATCCTGGCAACTGCTATTCTAAAGACCTGTGCCGGGGAAAAGCTGCCGCAAAGCGAAGCGAGCGCAGGGCGTAGCAACCGCGGGGGTGTAGCTGCTAGTATTGGTATATTGACTATTTATATGTTGAATTTCTTTATTTTTTTGAGGGGAGAGGTAGGGGGGGATGGGATGGGTGGTGTGTGAATGTGATTAACAAAATAAAATTTTATCATAAGACATCAGATGTTGTTATTTTGTCGTTTAGTGTATTGTATTTTTGCTAAGTCTCTAAGAAGAGCTGCACTAGTCTGTTCCACTCGATGCTTACTGGATTTGAACCAGCACCCTCTGTTATTTTGATTGCCTACCTGTTGAAATTGAGAAACTGAAGCAATATTTTATTATTATTTACTATTTTACTAGCATTATCGTTTTACCTTCTTTCTTTTTTTTAAGTCATGGGATGCTGTCTGTGTGGAGTTGAAAGTCAAGACACTATAGGTTTTGCCTGAAAAGTCGTTTTGATCACACTTGTTACAGGGAAAAAACTAAAGCTTGAGAGATTTTATGGAACAGCTAGAAAGCAAGGATACAAGTGTGATTTTTAACCCTTTCACCGCCAATGTCGCATTTATGCACCACAATGGTTTAACACCCTTGTCCCTAAAATGCATCAAATCAGGGCCTGTTATCTAAAGACCATATTTTCTTAATTTGGGGAGGTAAGGACAGGCTTAATGTTATACATGTTAAAGAGGAATTCCCAATATTGCGGATTTTTTTCTCTCTACCCAGTTAATTTTGAAGTTTAAATTTTAATGGTATTTTTTATTGCTGAAAAATGGCTGGCGGCGAAAGGGTTAAATGATGAATGGTGTACAGGTTTAATGATTATTTCTTCATAGGCATTGTACAGTACTAGATATTACGATGGAACGGGAATAAAATGAGAAACGATGGAATGTGTATGTGTGTGTGTGTAAGTTATATTTAATTGTACTTTTGAGTGTGTGTGATTTTTTTATGCATGCGAATGTGTATGCATGTGTATAGTGTTTTCACACGTATAAGACCATTGCTTTTGCATGAGAGAGAGAGAGAGAGAGAGCGCGAGCGTGTGTGTGTGTGCGTGTGCACAAGGGCAAAGGTACAAGTGTGTGTGAGTGAGTGAGTGAGTTAGAGGGAGGTGTCGAAAACAATTAGAGTGTTGGTAACAAGTCCAAAAAGGATATGAACTTGTGTGGTTGTGAATGATGAACAGCCGAAATCAGTACTGGAGAAATACAACCAAGAAGGGGAAAAAGAACAAAATGGGGGAAATAAACCCTACTAAACCAGCAGAAAAGAAGGTAAAGAGAAAAAAGACATACAGATACACACAGCCTCACAATAACAACAACATACAGTATTTTGTATTTCCTTTGTAAAGCGCGATGAGCCCACTATGGGGTATCGCGCTATATAAATATTCGTTATTATTATTATTATTATTATTATTATTTATATGGCGCTGAATCTTGATAGAAATCAAATCAAAGCGCACACACACACGCATTCAAGCAAAAAACAGAACATTCACAGCGTAATGGTTTAGTCTCCGCACTACCACACTAACGTTCCAGGTTCATATCTGCCTGGCTCCGGTTGTTTTTTTGTTTGTTTTTTTCTTCCCCCCAACCCACCATACACTAAAAACATTTCACTCAACGTCAGCCTCATTATGAAGCCAAATTATTTTTTGTACATAACCTTATTTGTTTTTGGCGTTTTTAACTGACCTTACATGACATTAAAAAAGTTTTTAATAATAAAGATTACATTTTAAACTTTGTGGTCCTGAAAATTTTCATCATAGCTCAGGGAGCGGCCATTTTTAAATAATATATTTTATAAGTAACGATTATAACATAACTAACTATATTTTTTATCATGTGTCAACTGGTAGTCTGTAGAATGTGAGCTCGCAATAAACTACAAGTAAAAAATAAAGATTGTCCTGCCCCCCCTTCCCCCTCCCCCTCCCCCCCCCCCCCCCCTTTATATCCCCAAGTAAAATCCCAATGCCCCACATGGCCAAAAGGCCAAAGAGGGCGTAAAGCATTATTTTCACAAGCAAAAACGCAATACAACTAGAAGCGAACACACACGGATGACGCAAATGAATACAGCAGAAACAGACCTAATGGCAAGAAAGAGAAGAGAAAGAGAGCGGAGCATTATTGACGGGGGAACAGGTGGGTCTTGAGGTTAGCTTTGAAAGCAGAGAGGGTCGATAGCTGATGGAGGGAAAGAGGAAGTTTGTTCCAGGAGGTCGGTCCTGAGACAGCAAAAGAGCGCCGACCAACACTGAGTTGAAAGCTTATAGGGATCTGGAGAGAAAGAGGGTCAGAAACTGAACTTAAAAATATTGTTGCAGAGGTAAGATGGAGCAGCTTTATGGATAGATTCAGACAGACAAATCACACCCTCGAACCTCCCCTTCCCCCGCACCCTCCCTTCTCCAACCTCCTTATACACACCGAAAATCAAAACATACGGTAACCTACTGAGTTCATGACAAAATAATGATATTTTACCCTCAAAGTCAAACGTGATGGAATGCTCTTAAATGATAATCTAAACCCACCACAATATAAAAAAAAAGGACAAAATTAATTTTTAAAAATACCCCCCCCCCCCCCCCCCTCCAAAAGAAAAAAGAAAAATTCAACCAACACAAGTTCTAGAAAACAACAACCATGTACCCAAACAGAACACATATAGTTTAGTTTATTATGAAAGGAACTGAATATACAACTCAGCCAGGGGCGGACTAAATGATTCATGAGGGGGGAGAGGGGTTGTTTCCCACGGGGAGTCCAGTGAGCTGCATAGGTTAAAGTGTAGTGGCCTTGTCTGGGGGACCAGGGGGAGAAGCCATGAACATTTTGCAATTTAGTGATTATTAAAGCAAACTTGAGCCATTTTCTTACTTTTTACCCTTGTATAAGGTACATGCTTGGGCCAAGGGTGGGGTGGGGAGGGGGGGGGGGGGGGTCCAAAAATTAACACAGGACCCTCGATCGAACCGCCCCTGTCAACAGGTAGTTACTTTTGATGTATTACATTAAGTCAGAGGATGGGACGCTTTCTCTACGGCGGCCATGTAGGTGGGTCATATCAGGTGGCAGGAAACCTGATCTCCAAATGACCCAGCCAGCCGAGGCCTGCTGAGTGGGACCCAGCGTGATGCTGTACCAAGTAGGAACACACACACACACGCACACGCACACCGTCGCACACGCACGCACGCACACGCACGCACACGCACGCACGCACGCACGCACACACACACACACACACACACACACACACACACACACACACACACACACACACACACACACACACAGAAATGGTTTGTGTGAGTATGTGTAGAAAGGGCTGTGTGTTTGCTCTTTTTGTAACTACTTGTCCATCAACACAGCTTATGTTCCTATAATCATACCAAGATTGTGTCATATTCTGTAGGATTTGCAACAGAATATATGGGGTGTTGGCGTTACTACGAAAGCAGACGTAGAATCGCTCGTAATATAAAACAAATATTACAAAGTTTATTATCTTATGAGCCTTAATTTAATGACGAGTCATTTTGTTTTCATAAAAAAATAATTCTTCTAGAACAACGTTGGAGAAAAATACTTTTATTTTATGTTGTTAGAGTTTTAAGCGACAGTTTTGTCGCCTACAACTTGTTTGTTTTTATAGAAACATTGATCGAAAGATTTATCAATCTCCAACTTTAGCAGATGCATACAAGTATAGCTGTTCCAAATAAAGACATCAGTGTAAGATGCTATGGGCCTACGTAGATGATTGGGTTTCTATTTTTGTATTCCAATTACAAAAGTGTATTAACTGGAAAGAATGCCCCCCACTCACTCTCTCTCTGTGGTATATCATACTATCAGGTGAAATTAGGTCATGTCATAGGGAGGTTGTGGGTTCGAATTCCATCACTGAGAGTCTTGTGGGGTTTTCGGCCCAGGCCGGCTCCTACCCAGAGTGAGTGTGCTGTGAACTCAATGGGAAGACTGGGACTTCATCCACCGTGACTTTACGGATGTGTGTTGAGAGTGTTGCTCTAATTTCCTGACCAACACTGCAGGTGTCTGTTCCTTCCGGGCCTGGTTGACGCCAGGATAAATTTGATAGGGAGCGTGGAGGACAGCCCTGTCACAGTGAAAATAGGGTTTTACGCCCTCTTCGGCCATGTGGGGCATTTGTAAATATAAAGATGGTGGGAACAATACTGGGGGCAATACCCGGAGGCAGTGCTTAACCAGTAAAGTCCCGATCTTTTTTTTAATACAGATATGTGTAGCAGTAGCCACGCCTCGGATAAACCTCATCGGCTACGGTACTGCCACAATAGTAGCCCTGTCACAGTGTCTCAACCCTGTATTTATGGAGCTCCCAGCATCATCCTCATTAGCAAAATATCATTGTCATCATCATCATTAAGAGAGAAAAAAAGGAAAAAGGAAACAAAAAAATATGAAAAAAGAAGAAAATTTAAAAAAAGAACAAGAAAAAAAAAGAACAAGAAGAAGAATGGAAAAAGGGAAGAGTGGTTGAACAAAGAGGGGAAAGAGCGGGACAGGGAGGAGTGGTTGAACAAAGAGGGGAAAGAGCGGGACAGGGAGGAGTGGTTGAACAAAGAGCGGGACAGGGAGGAGTGGTTGAACAAAGAGGGGAAAGAGCGGGACAGGGAGGAGTGGTTGAACAAAGAGCGGGACAGAAAATGCAGAATGTGAAGAAAGAAAATAATGTGAAAAGGAAACATATCAAAGAAAAGGGAGAAGGGAGAAGAGGAATAATAAGATAAAGGAAGAAGAGAAGAAACACCAAAAAAAGGAAAAAAAGGGAAAAGATACAAAGCACAAAAGGAAAAGAAAAGAAGAATGAGAGAAGGGGAGTTGAGAGGAGAGGAAAAGAAAAGAATGGAAAATAAATCATGAAGCAGAGAAAGCACGAAAACAGGAGGAGGAGAATAGGGCATGACCAAAGACACTGAAAAGAAAAGACTAACATCCGGTCCCTTTTCCCTATATGAGTAGTGAGGACAGAAACACTGGTTATGTCCCTTTTAAGCGTGACACATTTAGGTTAAAAACACGTCGTTAAAAACAAGTTGAATTCTCCGTTCAAATTCCCGTCTGAGTCTTTGGATAGCCGCCACTGTGGATGGGTGTAACTACCCCACTAACGATAACTCTATCAGCCCGGCTCGCCGTAACTCTTAAGTAGTCCATCTTACCCTTTTAGAGTCTTTGGCATGACCAAGAATCACGCTTGTTGTTGGGAATTCCCGACGCCTTATTTTATCAACCAATGAGAGAACGCCCAGTGCAACTTTCTTTGCACCATCTCAATGCATTTTTCCACGTCTACACGATTTTTTCAGATAGTAAATAAAATGAGGCAGGATAATACTTTATTTTAAATATAACGTTTAACAGATACAAGCGTAAGCCTATTTAGTTCCAAAATAAACCAATACCGATACTTTTATTTGGTTTGGTAAAGTCAACGTGTTACATCACTAAAACTGTCACTTCCGTCGAATTGCAACATGGCGGATTGTTTGACGTCCAGTTCGACCCAGCAGCTAAGAAATAGACTTTTGTGGCTATATGTTACTTTTAACAGTCCAAACATGAAAACGCTGTTGCTATTACTTCTGTCTACTGGTATTTGTCTAGCTTGTCTGGTAACATACATGCCGAAGTTACTTGTGATGGTGATCCCTCTCTCAAACAAATGGTTGGTTACCACTACCAGTGCCAGTGGCAGTGACTCGGATTTTATTCATCACGAAACGTCCCTAATTCTACGTGTCAGACAAAAATTACCAATCAACCCTGGTATGTCACTCTAGATGAATCGTTAATTTGATTTGAGGAAACATTTAATCACACTCACCCAGGGATTTTTCTTTGGTCACCCCCTAAAGTGTGTGCATTTACTTCTATGGCTTGTACCCACGTGTCGTCATATCCGGCCACAAGGAGCGTGCCATATTATGGGAGACCGCCATCTTAGTCAGTAACTTTGTTTGAAAAATACCAGATCGATGCTGTTTACACACAAATCTGACTAAGATGGCGACACTTCCGTTGGAAGGGTTGAGATGCGCGCGCAGGTGGGGGGGAGCCATAAAGAGAAGCTGGCCACCACCACAGAAGAAGCGCTATGTCTATACTGTATTACTAGTGTGTATACACCGAAAAATACCGGAAAATGATGGAAAATGAATGCAGAATGGTCGGAAAATGCCGAAAAACGAATGCAGAATAGTCAAACCATATACCGAAAAATGACGAATGGTGAAGGCGGAATGATCAAAATGCAGAATGGTAGGGCTGAATTATGAAAACATTCTACAGAAAACCCCAAAATTTACAACAATGGAAATAGGTGAAATTGCCGAATAGCAAAATGATTAACACGGCCCCGATGACACATTTCCGTAGTTCGGCTATTCCACACATTAGAATAGAAATCACGTCATACCGCGTCATACCGACGTGTTTACAAACAAAGCAGCGCGCGCACGCGTACAATTAAGCACATCAGCGCTCAACATAATTCAAAGAACTCAATGAGTAGATGTCATTTTTTGGTGTGGCATCACACCGTACACACAGGCAGAGATCGTCACCGTGACCTAGGCCATGTGTAAATTTTAAGAGCTAACCTTTTTTTAAGATCAACAATGTCCGATTATTACCCTTGCTCCTGTTGTGGAAAGCAGTGTAACATCGACTGCATTTGTTGTGATGTTTTCGAAAAGTAGGCTCACTATCAATGTGAAAATCTTTCAAACAGTGATCAGTCACTGTTAAATGACAATATTTATATTTTGGTTATATCTGTGGTTTCATAATTCAGCTTCACCATAATGGTCTCATGACCATCCAGCATTCACCTTTCGGCATTTTCCGGCATTTTTTGGCATTTTCCGGTGAATAGACACACCCCAAAAGAAGAAACGCATGCACACAGTGACACACACACAGACACAGAGGTTTCAGAGTCACACATGTGCACACCCACACAGACACACACACACACACACACAGAGTCTCACATGCATGTACACGCACGCACACGCACACGCACACACACACACACACACACACACACACACACACACACACACACACACACACACTGAGTGTAACTGTAAACATGTCAGAGAAGATAGTTTAGGTGGGTTTTTTCTTCAGTTGATTCTTCTGTTATGTTTCATTTTTTCTTCCTGTTGCTCCACACCACGCGGCATGCTGTATAATCATCCAGTTGGATGGCACAGCGTTACCACTCAGATTCAGAGATGCAGAGAAAGTGACTGACAGAGACTTGGCGAGAGAGAGAATGAGGAGTATACTGTGTAACACAAAACTATGACCAGACAGAATCAGAAAAGCCGATCATCCGGGTGGCTACAACATCATCAGTTTTTCTGCTTGACTGGAGTCCCCCAGTTCTAACTCAAAACCGTCAAAATGATGACAGTGGTTGTGAAATGAAAGAAGAGTAGAAGAATATGTGCAAATTATATGTTGGTTGACGAGATGTGTGTGTGTGTGTGGTGTTTGTATGTATGCGTTTCATAGTGATAGTGTGTATGCATGTTTGAGACAGACATGCAAGACAATAAAGTGAAGACAGATTGTACAGATAGACTACGCACTGTAGATATTTTTTTATAATGACCTTATTTTTATTTCTGCTTGACAAATTGATCAGTGCAAAAAGTGATCAACTACCCTTTATGATTACAATTGCTTATCATGGCTGATCATTCATATTCTTTAATTTAAAGAGGCAAAATGAGAGTGAGAATATCTTTTTACTGTATGATCGTTCTGTATTGATTAATCACTCAGTGTTTGATAGTTCGTACTGATAATATGCTGAATTTGTAAGTTACATACTAGCCGGTTACTACCCGCTTCGCAGGTATCCTTTCTCATACTCTCATTTCCCCATGCGCATTGTCTTCCGGAAAAGTTCTTTATAAGCGTAGTCAACTGTATTAAGAATCCACTGTATTATTATTTGACTTAACCGTGACTGGTACACAACTATGACTAAAATTTATGACGGATACAACGAACGATGATTATAATGAAGTAGTTTTGAATGTCCGGAGAAGTTCTTTATAAGTGTAGTCGACTCTATTAGGAATCCATTGTATTGTACCATTATTGAATGTCCGTTTAGATGCACTCCATACACTGGTGAAGTGCAAATTTGAGGGGTGTGTGGGGCGGGGTGTGTGTGTGTGTGTGTGTGTGTGTGTGTGTGTGTGTGTGTGTGTGTGTGTGTGTGTGTGTGAAAAATTTCACACACATACACACACACACACACACACACACATCGTTTTTATTTACCTTGCTGCTTTTGAATATCAAAGAGTAGATCTGAAATGCTGGTCATCAATACTTTGTAGATCTGAAATGCTGTGGTGCAGCTGGCGTTGTAACGCTCTTTTTTTGTGTGAAAGTTTTAACATTGTAATTCTTCCAAGTGCAAACTTGAAGGGGGGGGGGGGGGGGGGGGGGTATTTTTGACACACACACACACACAAATGAAAGTGAGATCTGTAAGGCTTGGAGCACATGATCATGATGATGTACCACATGATGTATTTGACGAAGAAGAGCGGTTCACACGAATGCATAGCAGACAGCGACGAAGAAGACAACAAATTGATGATTGGAATAATTGACTGAAGTACAGATACGCTTTTGACTGGTTTTTTACCCCTTTTTTTTTACCTTTTTGTTTACGTGTGTGTGTGTGTGCCTTAAACTGGGGACTATCAAGTCTATCAAGTTCTCCAGCGGGAGAGTTTTAAAAGCGGACCTTAGTATGGAAATGAGGGGGGTAGGCTTATATTTTTCACTCTATGAGTATGCTTGGCTTGACGAAACATGCATTTATTTTAAAATAAAACTAAATCAAATCTAATAAAGTGGACGCTTTGAAACTTTTGCAGTTGTTTATCCCGAATACACAGATACACACTTCTCTCACATATAGATGCCCTATTTTCTCCTAGGGAGCAGCAGAATCGTCAGCCTGTTGAAGTTGGCTGCCTAGTGGAAGAAGAAGGATGTATTGTAATGTGCTGCCTCCTGTCATTTCTTATATATATACCTTTTAAGTTTTTAATGAAAAAATAAAACCCCAAGCAATTAATGTTAAATGTAATCTTTAAGTTTATTAGTGAAAAAGGAGTACAATATAATTCTTTGATTGAAGAAGTTGATTTGTTTTAACAACACAAGCAGACCTAAAATCAGAAACTGATGTTATCACCACCACCACCACCACCACCCAAAAAATATAAAAAATTCAATCGTAAAAAGTGATACCTCATGGTTTTTTTGGTGTGGCTTTTTTGGATAGTTTCAAAAAATTTTTACAAATTGTTTCCGCTTTTGGAAGTTTGTTATTTCACAAGTCACAACATTTATTAACTAATTAAGTCCAATAAAATGGAAATTTGCAATTTGTGGTGGCACGTAGAAGTAAAGCAATAAATAAAACGCTAAAACAGTAAATTTCTGTGAATTTCATTCACAAAAATTAAGTTAATAACAATTAACATTCAAGTTGCACCCTGTGTGTGTGTGTGGTTTTTCAGACGTGAAGAAGGAGGCGGTGGTGGCCCTGAATGTGGCCCTGGACCTGCAGGAGCAAGGCAAGAAGGAGCGGGCCTCCAAGATCTTCCAGCACGCCCTGGCCCTGGACCCCTCCCACGCCGACATCCTCACGGCCTACGGGGAGTTCCTGGAGCTGCACATGAACGACGTGATGCGCGCCGACCACTACTACAAAATCGCCCTGGAGATCAGCCCCCGGCACCGCAAGGCGCTGGCCAACCGGCAGCGCACCAGTCCCATCGTGGAGGAGATTGATCAGAAGGTGTGTGTGTGTGTGTTGGTGTGTGTGTGTGTTGGTGTGTTTGTGTGTGTGTGCAGTGATGTACCGAGGATTGAAAAAATGATAGGACAAACTGTCCTGAGACAAGACAAATCTATTGGACAATGTCCTGGCTTTTGCAGAAACCAATCAGACAAAGCATGCCAGTGTTAAGAATTGAATCAGAGTCAGACATTTTCCCTGACAGGAGAGAACAAAAAAATATCACATTTTCAATGTTGATAGGTCAATGTCCTATGACCAGGGCCTCAGGGCATGACTGTGTGTTTGTGCGTGTATGTGTATGTGTGTGTGTTGCGCATGTGTGGTGGGAGAAGGGAGTGAGTATTATGGGGTTTTTTAATTTAAAATTTATTATGTATTTCGACTCTTTGCATGTAAAGCGCTGTGAGTAGAAATTTTCTCCAACGAAAGTCTTTGAAAAGCCATTATTATATTTTTTATTATTGTTTTGTTTTAAAGCGCTTCAACCGCATCGACCAGAAGCGCACGCTGTTCTACACGGTGCCCAGCAGCCACCCGGCCCTGCGGCGGGCCAAGAAGGAGGCGTACTTCGCCCACATCTACCACAGCAACGCCATCGAGGGCAACACGCTGACGCTGCTGCAGACGCGCTCCATCATCGAGACGCGGGTGGCCGTCGGGGGCAAGAGCCTGCTGGAGCAGAACGAGGTGCTGGGGTTGGACGCCGCCCTCAGCTACCTCAACAGCACGCTGGTCGGAAGGGTGAGGAACGAGGAGTCTTTCTTTCTCCTCGGGGGGATACCGGGGGGGGGGGGGTCGTCTTTTCGTAAAAATAGAAAATAGTTCCCCACCTTCTGGAAGTTCTGTGCTTGTAACTTCCTCTATTCTGCCACTCTTTTTGACTCTGCCTTTTCCTTTGCTTACTGTCATCTGCTATCTTTCTGATTGATTGGCTCATTTTCATGCCTTTTTTTCAAAACAAATCTTCCAAATAACTTTTTCTCCTTTGAGCTCCTCCGAAATCGGAATGTGTGCAGCGGGGAGACCAGTGAAAACTGAAAACGGACACATACGTGTTTTACCCATTGTGGCCCTTTGGCCCGGGAACGCAGAAGAAGAAGAGAAGAAGGAGTCTTTGCTTAGGCATTGTTTGTTTTAAAGATAGAAATGAGTGTTTCCCATTGATTAGGATATATGGGGATGGATTGGGGAAGCAGCAGCATCCTGCTGGAGCGGAACACATTGCAAGGCTTTGGTGAACATTTCTGAGTTACTGAAATATTAACTTATGGTATGAACAGTAGGAAACAGTAGGAATTATTTTGCTGATAATAATTGATTGAATTGTCCTTATTAATATTGTTGCTTCTTAAAACACAGCTATTATTCTGTGATTGTGTGTGCTCCACTGGATTTGTGAAAAATGATTGAAAAAAATGTTCAATAAATTAAAAAAAAAAAAAAATTGATTAAAAACTGAGTTGACACTTTTCACTGGCAGCATAATTATATCTTTTAAATTTATGGTACAGTGGAACCTCCCTATCAAGACCCTGAAAAATCATCCAAAATAAGGTCTTAACTTAAGTGGGAGGGAGTTCTAATAGGGAAGTAATATTAATACTTACAAAGAAGGGCAATTTGTCAGAGAAGTAGGTCTTAAGTGGGAGGGAGTCTTCAAGACCCACCACGTCATCTATCAAAATCACGGCTTTCATGTGTTTTCCCTCTTATAGCTGGTAAGAAATAAGAAATCTTCCTAGCATAGGAGGGAATGTGACATGTGGCATTCTTTAATAGGGAAGAACCTCCACTGTATATAACTAAAGTTGATTACTTGAAGCCAACGATCTGGATTTCTTTCTCATGGTGGACGGTTCACGTCCTACCTTCCCATCTCACCTGCTCAGAACTTGATTCAGCAAGCTTTGCTCATGACGATGCACCTCTTTTTGCTGGCAGGTGGGTCGGCTGGCGCTGCAGGACCTGCTGGACATTCACACGCGTGTCCTAGGCTTTGTGGACCCCACCCAGGCCGGCCACTTCCGATCCACCCAGGTGTTTGTCGGGGAGTTCACCCCGCCCCCGCCCGTGGACGTGCCCTTGCTGATGGACGAGTTTCTCACCTGGCTCAACTCGGACGAGGCCTTTGCCATGCACCCCATCGAGTTTGCGGCCTTGGCGCACTACAAGCTGGTGGTGATCCACCCGTTCTACGACGGGAACGGGCGCACCTCCCGCCTGCTGATGAACCTGATCCTGATGCAGGCTGGGTACCCCCCGGTGGCCATTAAGGTGGAGGATCGGCTCAGGTACTACGAGACCCTGGAGCTGGCCAACAACGGGGACATTTGCCCCTTCATTCGCTTCATCGCAGAGTGCACCGAGAGGACTTTGGACGAGTACCTGGCCGCCACCATGGAGACGGGGCACTCTTTACAGCAGGAGTCCGACAAGAAAAACGCATCGGAGCGACAGAGAATCATCTACATAGACAATGAGGACTGACGCTGGAACACTGCTCGCTTGTTAGGTTCTGCATGTGTGGGGGTGTTATTTTGTCTTTCCTTCGAAACGGGACACGGGGAGAAGAGCTTAAAAAAATGTGATACATTTTCTCTTGGGGATAGTTTATTTGCGCTTTCACAATACATTTGTGTCGGGTGTTGCCTTTTGATGGTACCTTTTGGTAGTACTTTATATCTTTTTAAAAAATTTTAATTCATTTAATAACCTATTTTCTGATTACAACTCAAACTAGTCAAGACATAATAATCAGGTCTTTCAGATTACTAGATGAAGCAAAAGCATTCCCCTCTGGTGGACATGGCTTTAGTATGTTTTGATAATCTTTGTACAAAAAGGTTTTTTTTCTTTTCTGTTATTTAAAGTTCCTTTTTAAAAAAATAACAGTTATTAACTAAAGCTTACCATATTTTAAGACTATAAGGTGCACTCCTCAAATTTAACACAAAGTTCAGATTTTGTTACTCTATTTTCTTGCTATGTTGTCAGTCATATTATAAGGCACAGGGGTCTCAATCTGGGGACAAAGTATTGCCTTATAGTCTGGTAGTTGAAAGTTAATGCAGACATTTGCCATGGCTCGTCTCATGCATTGACAAATGAAAAAGTACCACTGAAAGAAAAGTTGAAGCATGGATTATATTATTTTAGGTAAATAAAAGTAATTTTGATATATAATTGAGCAAATTTTGATGGCCACATCCACTTTAATGTTAGGAAGGGAAATCATTGATCTGATGTGAAAAAGCTTGCATAAATCAGGAAGCTTTTCTTAATTTCTTGTTGACAGATTTTCCTCTTTTATGGGAAAATTTACTGCGTGCATATTTCTCACGTTTATTTGATCATTCTGTCGGTGGATGATTGAAGTTTTTAATGTGTGCGAGAGATCATAAAAGTGCTTTTGTGCATGAACTCTTGAGAGCATATGGATGATTATCAGATCCATATTTGAAGTTCCTGTGAAGGCAAGAAGATATTTTATCCACAGCTATTGTCCTCCTGAAGAAAATAATTTAATATTTGTTTTTAATCAGGTTTGAAACTCTGAAAATCTGCTTACAGATTTAATGAAAAGCTATGAATCATGAAAGCCATCCAGGCTAGTGTGGCTTCTGAATGAGGACTGATTTGTCTCTGGGAGACTCCTAGTTCTTCCCCTTCTCTCTCTCTCTCTCTCTCTCTCTCTCTCTCTCTCTCTCTCTCTCTCTCTCTCTCTCTCTCTCTCTCTCTCTCTCTCTCTCTCTCTCTCTTTCCTTCTTAAGTTCTCTCTGTCTCCTCCTCTACATCTTTCTTCCCTGTCAAACGCTGTTAAGATTCACTGATGTGCGCTTTGTTATCCATGGTCGAACTTTACGCGGTGACAGTCGTGAGATGACCGTAGCTGTTGACGGGACTATAACAGACTAACTGACTGTCTCTTAATTTTACAAAAAATGTGGTGTGTGTGTGCACATGCACATGTGTTCGTGTGTGTATGTGTGTGTGTGAGATTTTTTCCTGCAATGTGATTCATCCTATGGTACATTTGGTGAGTTGTGTCTGTTTTCTTTCCTCACTTCTATCTGTATTCACTATTGGTATTTTTGGTATTTGGTATATTCTAGTCACAGAGACTTATCTCTGTGAAATTCTGGCTGCTCTCCCCCGGAGAGTACGTCACCGCAAGTGCTCTTACCGACTGACTTTCAACTACCGTGGGGTATTTACGTGCATAACCGCACGGGTCAGACTAGCTTTAAGTCCCCATCCGAAGGACTGACGTTCAATTTGTTTTTCCTGTCAAACTAGAAAGAAAGGGCGAGGCCGGGATTCGAACCTGGGTCACTTACGTTGCAGTCACGCATTACATTTGGCAGGCGAACGTCTTAACCACTCTGCCACCTTTCTCCCTGATATGATACATGTATCAACACCTTTCATAGTTCAGATGAACAATTGGGAGGAGGGGGGGGGGGGGGGGGNAAGTGTGATATTCACATTGTATTGCATATGCGGAATTGATGAAAAGAACATACTTGCGCAGTATCAATATGATGTGCATTTATCGTCTTAACATGTAAATATTATAATGCCATGACCATGAGTATGATACTTGTACCTATAAACATACTTGATCTGAAATCATTTGTTGCTTTTCTCTCCTCTCTTGTGTTGTTAACTTCTGCCCCTCTCCCACTCTCTGAATCTAATAAATGTTTAACTTACAGCAAGGCTTCAGTCGTTTGAAAATAAAGAATACAAATGACCTCAGATAATGATTAATCTATAAAACAATGCATGTCAAAGGAAAGTCATGCCTGTAGAACTTGTTGCCAATTGAGTGTGTGTGTGTGATTCAGATCATAATTAAGTGTATTTGAGTTTCATTTTTTGTGTCTGTGTGTATGCATGCGTATGTGTGTGTGTGTGATTCAGATCATAATTAAGTCTATTTGAATTTCATTTGTGTGTGTATGCGTGCATGCGTGTATGTGTGTGTGTGTGATTTAGATCATAATTAAGTCTCATTTTTTGCTTACTTTTGAAGTAATACTATTTTCCTCTTTATATCGAGGTTCTCTATCTTATTCATTGAAACTACTTATAAATAAAGTCTGCTACGACACACAAAATGATGTTATTTGCTTTACGCATAGATCATGTTTGAAATGCCATTTTTCAATGTGATGGTTGTTGGCGGGTCAAATACTTAATTGTTTTTAAGAGTCTGTTCTTTCTCACTGGTGATGGCGTTTATGATTCACTGCTTGAAAGGGACATTGTAAGGATTATTTTGCTAAAGAAAAAAGAAAGATTTTAATTTTAAAGGAAATTCTTAATTTTGCTATATCCAATCTTTTTACCCACAAATGGAAATGATCAATTTGGGGAAAAAAATGTTCCCCCCAATCCTCTCTGTTTAAAAAAAATATATTCTCAGATTAGAAGGGTACATTTTTTAACAAAAATTGTAAAAAAAAAGGCAAAATAAGATTAATGTACAGTTGTACTTGTAATTTTTTTTTCTTTTTTCACAACACAAACAGATTACCTGTTTACTGACTGTTTTGTCCACTCCTGTGAACTTCCTCGGAGTGAATGACTGGATGAAGACATCTCACTCGATGCTCAGGTTCTCAGGATTTTCCACCGATCTTACGGAGATCAGCGAAAAGAGGGTTGTAGATCCCTGAAAGGACGGCCCCCTGGTCCCTGTTCATGACTGCTTTTTGTAGGAGGATATGAATGGCCTCCGTTTTACGCCTTTAATATACTTGTTCTCTTTGAAATAGTTAAGGGTGTGAAGACATTAGGATGGAATGTTTGGTCGTTTGTGTATACATTTGATTTAAGTTACACCTCAGAAGAGTCAAATTATTCAGATGGGGGACGAGGGAGGAAGGGGTGGGTGTAGAGGAGGAGAGAAAAAGAAAAAGAGAGAATGCCGTGTCTCGCTGAACAACTCAGCTAGTCCTAGAACACAAATATTTTCATGAACCATTTGACTATCCCTGTCTCCATGTGATGTCAATGTTTAATAGCATGTTATACCTGAGCGTGCATGTATTTATTAAACTGTATGTAAGCGTTAATGTACAGATCAAACTATTGATGTAGAAGGATTTGCTTCTTCCCCCCCCCCCCCCTCCACGGGGATACCGGGAAGTATTCTGTACAAATAGTTCCCCCACCTTCTGGAAGTTCTGTGCTTGTTAACTCCTCTAATCTATCTCTCTTTTTGACTGCCTTTTTCCTTGCTTTGTGTCATCTACTATCTTTCTGACCTTCTGGCCCATTCTCCTGCCTTTTTTCCAAAAAGATCTTCCACATAGTTTTCTCCTTTGAGCTCCTCCAAAATCGGAATGTGTCGGCTGAATGCAGCAAGGAGACCAGTGAAAACTGGAAAACGGACACATGCATCACATGCATCACCCATTGTGGCCTTATAGCCTGGGAACGCAGAAGAAGAAGAAAATTTTTTGTTGAAGGCTCTCACCCTAAGTCAAATACTTTTCAAGAGCCAGAGTGCAAAATTCGAGGGGCAACTGCCTAAGCATACTATCACCCTTCCTAATCCCTTGTGTGATAGTACGCATAGGCAGTTAACCTCTGGAAATGTTCTTGACAATTTGCAGGATTGTGAACCTTGTTGTGCACATGATTACACATGATGTGGGTAGAAGGATCTGTAGCGTAATCAAATGCCCGTGCCTATTAACAAAAGTTAAGTGAATGTTGCATACAAGAAGTGTGACTTGAAGGACTTGAAATAATGATAATGATGATCCTCTGCTGATTGTGCATCTGATTTCAGTTCAGAAGAACTAGAAAGAAGTATAATATTGGGTTTAAACACATTTTTATTGGGAATCACATAGTAAAGCAGCAACATAAACAAATGAGAACGAGCACAACAAGCCTAAAGCTTATACAAGGCGCTCAAGCACAAGTAGATTATACAATGTTGGCTGCCACAAGTAATAAGAGGCTGGAACAGAACATGATAATGAAAATGATAACATACAAAATGTGCACAAACAAGCATGCAACAACAAGAACAACAATAACATAGAAATTGAAATTGATAATTGAAATATAGCATTTGGGCAAAAATAAAAAGTACAGCATAGTATTTGGTCCCTAATGCTATGTGCCCCAAATTGACGAGCTTTAACCCTTTCACCGCCAGATATTTTTCAGCCACAAAATACCATTAAACTTAACTGTGTACAGACAAACAAAAACCTGCAATATTGCTGATTCCTCTGTGACATGTATAACATTAGGCCTATCCTTACCTCCCAAAATTAAGAAAATAGGGTCTTCGGATAACAGGCCCTGATTTGATGTCTTTTTACCAACATGGGTATTAAAACAATGTGGTGCAAAAATGCAACATTGGCAGTGAAAGGGTTAAGTAAGTCGTTTTCTGAGGGAGGCTAAAACAATTTGATGGAATGATGAACAGTGACTGCTCTGCCTTTTAAGAACACGTCATCAAATAAAAGGTAGAAAGAGGTACCCAGGGAAGGAGAAATGCAAAGTTTCAAGTCACTAACTCTTCATCTGGTCAAATTGGTTAATCGGGTTAATTTATTCAAAACCCTGTGTTGGTGTATACATCTGTCTTCCCATTTTGCAAGGCCAACTTTGAGAGGATACAAAAAAGGATCAGGCTTGTGACTTGTCATCCATCTGATCTATAAAAAAAAGTGTGTGTTGTGTGTGTGTGTGTGTGTGTGTGTGTGTGTGTGTGTGTGTGTGTGTGTGTGTGTGTGTGTTTGTTTGAATAATTGAATATGTGCTGTATGCTATATACTTGCTGAAACAATACTGACTTGTGTTCAGTGATGGTGCAATACTAATAGGTAAATGTATGTACATAATGACTTGATGAGAAGTTGTATAAACTTGAATCCATAATGATAAATGGAAAAGGAAATCCTACAGCATTTACCCTTGTTTCAGTCTGTGATCATGTATATGGTAAACATGTATATTATTGCTGTTGTTGAAATGTGTAATGAATGTTGCTTTAATTTGTAGAAACTGAAATAATCAAGATTACTTCTTTTAATACCATCGGTAAAAAAAAGCCCATTCTTAATCTTATATTTACTGGCTGTAAATTGGAGATGTATTTTTGTTCTTTTCTTTTTAATCCTTTTCCTTTTTGTTTCAATTTCCTGAAAGGGCTGTGCTTTCTTGATGCTTTATCATGAAATTAGAAATCATACGCTTTCCTGTGCCCTTAGAAACTTTCAAATTCAAAATCCAATTTTTAGTTTCCCTTAATAAGAAATACGCTTGTTTCATTTTTTTCCGTTGGTGACTTTGAGCATTTGGAAATATAGTAAAACTTTTTTCTTTTTTTTTCTTTTGAAATCGTGAGACGTAAAAGTCAGGAATGTGTTCTTTCCCCATCCCTTCCTACATGGCACTTGGAGAAACTGACATTTTGTTTTGTTTTTCCATTTCTATTTGCTGAAGTTT
>JAGGCT020001031.1:0-50000 GCA_017654935.2 Phymorhynchus buccinoides | reverse complement strand
ACCCCCCAATCGCACCCCCTCCCCCGCCCTCCCAGGGGGGATCTTTTGTATAAATAGTTCCCCCACTTTCTGGAAGTTCTGTGCTTGTAACTTCCTCTAATCTGTCACTCTCTTTGACTCTGCCTTTTCCCTTTGCTTACTGTCATCTATCTTTCTGCCTTACCAGCCCATTCTCCTGCCTTTTTTAATGAAACTTTCAAACAGATTTCTTCCAGCGCGCTGAAGTCGGACTTGCTGGGCCTAACTATTTCTTAGTTAGGCGCATAACGGCAGCATGACGCATCTGCACTCATAATTGAAAGGAAACTGTCTGAACGATCGAAGAAGAAGAATGAAGGTTATAGGTCAAAGGTCAAGGTCACTGGAGTCGAAAATTCTGCTGAACACCTGGCACGATAACTGAGGCACCTAGGACGCTAAAATTTTGCATGTGGATTGGTACTAAAGATATCTAGGCCAAGTTCAAAAATGGTCATAGGTCAAAGGTCAAGGTCATTGGCGCCGAATATGCTGCCGACCACCTGTCATAATAAAATTTGGCCTAGATATCTTTAGTACCAATCCACATGCAAAATTTTAGCGTGCTAGGTCCTAGGACACTCAAATTTTGCTTTCGGATATGTACTAAGAATATCTAGACCAAGTTCGAAAATCAAGGTCATAGGTCAAAGGTCAAGGTCACTGGACCCGAAAATGCTGCCGCGCGGCTGGTGGTCTAGCATCTTAATGCTCTAGTTTTATTTTTTGTATTTGGATTTTTAACCAATCAGACAAGAGCTTTTGTGTGTGTGTGTGTGTGTGTGTGTGTGTGTGTGTGTGTGTGTGTGAATTCGTTTCTTACAACCTGTTTTTCACACACGCCCTGCGTGCACAAGGCACTCTCTTGTGAATCTTTTCAACTGACAACAATTTGTTGCCTCGATCTGGGAACTTTAACATGGGCGAAGAGCAGGAACACATTATACTCCCCCCCCCCCCCCCCCCCCCCCCCCCCCCCCCCCCGCTCATTATCTACAAGACCTAATGTTCAGACCGGTTGCACAACAAAGATCAACACACAAAAATGAAAAGGGAAAATAAAGTTTACTAGATAAACCCGTGCTCCGCACGGCAGCATGGAGCGATCGAAGAAAAAAAAGAAGAAGAAGAACTGGTTAGATGTAAATAATGAAGAAAAGAGACCAAAAAATATGTGGTGGTGCCCCCTCCCTTCCGCCCACTCCCCTCTCCTTTAAAAAAGATGATGACCCCCCCCCAAAAAAAAAAAAAAAAAAAATGTGGCTAAGGGGCCGACTCGAACCCGCGACAACGGACGTGTGTAGAGGTGCGTGCCGCGACCTACTGATTTGCGGACGCGCCGCTTTACCTATTGAACTATCAAGGCTTCTTAGACAGTTGATGTAAAAAAAATATTATAAGAGGAAGAAGGGAAAGCAGTCAAGTCGGACACCTGACCCAGCTTCATGAAAGCAATTGCAAGCCTCGCACAGAACAGACTTAGGTTTTGTCACAGGCTTTGAGAAAAGTAGGTGCCTAAATGTTGTGAAAACACACACACACACACACACACACACACACACTGTAGTAGACAGCACACACTTAATCATTGCTTGCTTGGTTTCCTGTCAATTCATGAGCGCAGATGCGTTGTTCTCCGTTATGCACCTTTCAAAACAAATATGGTTAGACCAAACTTCCAGAACGTAGAGGAACTATTTGTAAAAAAGCCCTACTCGCCTCCCTCTTCTCCTTCCTAGCCACCCCTCCCCCTCTCCCTTCTAACCAAAGCAACCATAGAAGTTTCTAGGTGCAGTGAGTTAGGCCTAGCCTCGGCTTTTTGTTATCACACAGAGTCTAAAAATGAACCGTTTTTAGCAGACGACACATTCTGCTACTCAGGCTATTGCAGCATCGTGTTTGCCCCCCCTCGGTATGTACGAAGGGGCCCGATTAAGGATTAATCCACTATTGTTTTTGAAAACATTTTGGCAGTTTGAGTGTTTTTACCTGGTGATTGTTGTTGGGGGCCTCTGACATAAAGGTCATACAGGGATCACGGCTGTTCCCTCAAGCACAAAGTTTCGTGTAAAGGATATGACGTCACGGCTATTCCACTGTCACGGCTATTCCGTGAAACTGTCTTTCTTGAAAATCACTCCCTCCGTTAAGCAAATTTTATGTGAAATCCCGGCTTTAAACGACGACTTGGCGAATTTCACTTGGAAGAACACGCAAATAGCATTCTATTAAATTTTGGAGTTCATATACACAGAAATTTAGAGTTATCTTCTTCTAATATCATTTAAAGATCTAAGTCAATTAATATATAGATTTTAACAATGAAATAATTGTTCTTATTTAGAAATGGAAAATCTACTCTTTAGTTAATCCTTCCACGACTTATAACTGCCTAGCATGATTTTTTTATTGTTGCTGTCCCATTGCAGTGCAAAGGGAGCAAATCTATGATAGAACATCAGTAGGCAACCAGCAGAGGAGACACTGCACTGCTGCTGAGTCACTTCGGTGGAGTTCAGTGGAGCCTGTTCTAATTAAGTTAACATATGGAGGACACTGTGACCATCTACTAAGTCCCCATCTGACGACAATAATGTCACAGTCGTGGAACCAGCGTGAGCAAGGTTCTCCTCCAAGGGCGCCAACACATCCGTCTATCGACAACTCCCCAGAACATACTGATCCCCATGACTTTGACCCGAACACACCAAGGGCATAGACTGGATTGGCAATAGAAATTGCAGTTACCATTTACTTTTTTGTTATTGTTATTGGGTAAAGGTCAAGATGTGCCACCCCCCTACATTTCTCGGTTAATTGTATTTCTTTTCCGTTTTTGCCTTTCTTACCATACATAAAACTGTATTTTATGAACATTTTTAGCTAATAACCTTTTTGGAATACTAACCCTATCCCTAACCCTATAAGACGGGAAAACGCAACGAACCACAACTGTCACAAATCGCGGTGTACTGCAGTACATAGTGGGGGGTAGGGTTAGGGTTAGGGTTAGTATTCCAAAAAGAGAATTAGCTGAAAATGTTCCTAAAATACAGCTTTATGTATGGTAAGAAAGGCAAAAACGGAAAAATACAATTAACCGAGAAATGCAGATTTTTGTTTGTCCACAAAGTAGAAATATCTAGAGATTCTTCTTCTTGCATATAGCATCCTCCACCAACAATTTGATGATTATGAAAAAGTATCAGATAAAACAATTAAAGGGCTTTCTATTCTGAAAAGTCGGAAACACTATTGAAAAAACCCTAAAACCTGCATTAGCACATGCTCTCAATGCACAAGCTTCCAATTATAGCAGTGATAGATATGGAAAGAAGCTACGAGATCAACGCACATCTGCAAAAACACACACAAAACATTCAGATATAGACAAACAAACGAAGTTATGGTTCCCACTTTTATTACCCTTTCCATCAAGGTTTAATACCTGCACAGCATTATCACCATAAATAACATTTAAAAACTTCAACGACCATGTCATAAAAAAATATCCAGTAAAAGTCACAGCAATTAATAAATAAATATTCAAATACATGTATGTATGGAATACAGGCACCATAACGCTATAAAGGCAGCAAAAGCAGTATACATGTAAGTCTGAAGACAACATTTTGTATGCTGACAAACAACCATAGGATAAAACCATTGGATTCAACCATTGAATAGGGGGAAAGAAAAGTTACCTAGTATAGTTTATTTATTAAGACAACTTTTATAGCGCCTAATCTTTAAGCTCTAAGCGCTTTACAGAAATCACTAAAAATGAATAGTAAACACAATGAACAAAAAGTATACATCAAACATTGACCAACACCCCCCTTCCCTGATCCCTCAGTCAATTTCTCAATCACGCCCAAATAATGAATTACATAATCTACAGTACACTTCCGCAACCAACTTGAAACACTCACACTGATGGACACTTAAAGACGCCCAGGCCACACTATTAACAAATCACACTCACACTTATAACGATAGAGAGAGAAAGAGAACGAGAGAGAGAAAGAGAAAGAGACAGACACACAGACAGACAGACAGAGAAAGACAGAGACGGAGACACAGAGAGTCAGACAGAGGGACAGACAGAGAAAGAGAGAAGAGAGAGACACACAAACAGAGACAGAGATATATTATAGGACTGAAATACAGTTGCATGCATCATAAAATAACAACTTACTATCATTTGTACATACAATAGTTGTATGTGTATAACAACTATAAACACCAAGTTTCAATAAAATAAAATAAACTATGTGTGTGTGTGTGCGTGTGCGTGCGTGCATGCGTGTGTGAGGGAAAAACAAGAAACTCCTCTTTACTGTTTATGCAAACTGCCTTTTGATGTTCCTTTCATACGTTGCCAAGACATCTAATGTTTTTTTTTATACTGTTTTTCTTTATGTATACTTGTTTCACATTTTGTCCTGTATGCAAAAGGACATGCTGGTTGAAGTATGAAAGTGTGAGAGAATGAAGGAACTGTTGAGTGGAAGGATGAAAGAGGAGTTAATACATAAATCTAATACAAAAAGTTTCAATCAAAACAACCCTTTCTGGAGAAAAAACAAACTTGTTATCATACATTAGAATAAGTTTCATTGTTCCTTTTTTAAATCACAGAAAGATGCATGAACATACAGCAGTATCTGCTTTTAAACAAAAATACATGGACTCTCTGTGTGCGTGTTTGTGTGTGTGTGTGTGTGTGCATGTGCGTGTGTGTGTGTGTGTGTGTGTTCTTCTCATTTACTGTTATAGTTATTTTTCTTTCCTCACACCTCCTGCATTGTTTTCATCTCTCCCCGTGGGGATACCGGGGGTATTTCGTAAAAATAGTTCCCCCACCTTCTGGAAGTTCTGTGCTTGCAACTTCCTCTAATCTGTCACTCTCTTTGACTCTGCCTTTTCCCATTGCTCTCTGTCATCTGCTATCTTTCTGACTTATTGGCCCATTCTCCTGCCTTTAAAAAAAAAATCTTCCAAATAATTTTTCTCCTTTGAGCTCCTCCGAAATCAGAATGTGTCGGCTGTACGCAGCGGGGAGACCAGTGAAAACTGAAAAACGGACACATACGTATCTTACCCATTATAGCCATATGGCCTGGGAACGCAGAAGAAGAAGAAGTTTCCATCTCAGTTTTAACTTATCACTATGTATAATCTTTACTTAAATATTACATAAACATGAATGCAACTGCACCAAATGAAACCTGAAAGGCCGGGGTCCAGGGGTAATGTCCCCCTGCAGCTGAAGCAAAAATTGATTTATGAAGGTATTTTAGTTTGCTTTTTCCACAAATGCTTATTTTAAAGTGTTTGAAAAATACAGTAGACACACAAAGATCTAGTTTAGCAAATTAAAAAAAAAGGAAGTTCCTGTTCTGGTAAAATTCAAAAACAGGAAATCCTTGTATAGCAGGAAAAGTTGCACCCATGCATAAAGTAATAATTATAATTATCAGTTCATCTTTTTTTCTTCCAGCATTATTTAAACTAAACTTTCTGGATGTGTATATTTTCCATTCTGAATGATCGAACCCTGTATAATTTTATTGTTTGATTTAATTCCTCACCCTCCATGGTTTGAGTATAAACACACTAATATTAAATAAGGTTTAAGTTCCATTTTATGGTATTAACATTTGTACATTCTCCATGACATCAAAGTCCACAGAGAACAGAGTTCCCTTGGTTCTGGCAATGTAAATGCAATTAAAAACAATGTTCAAATAGTTCAGGGGGGGAGTATTGAATCGTCCATTATTTACAAGAAAATCACAACCTTAAAACAAGAACAGCAAACAAGCAAAAAACCCAGAGCCATGGAATTAGTTGAAAGAAAAAAACTCTTGTACATTAAACTAACAACTTTAACCCTTTCACCGCCAAAGTCGCATTTTAGCACCACATTGACTTTCATCTACTTTTGGATAGCAGTGCCATTTAATTTTTGTTTTGTTTTGTTTCATTTTTAAGATAAGAAAGTGCTTTATGCAATATAAAAAAAGAAGAAAAAAGAAAGCAAAGTATACCTTGATAGTAAACTGATGGTGCTCTTCTTCTGGTTTTATCAGAGCATTAACCCTTTCACCGCCGCGGTGAAAGATCTCTTATTGGAGATAATGATCTTTTTTCTCTGTAAATTTCGCCGCAAAACAAAAAATGTACACACATGTAACACCCATGTCACAAAAACGCATCAAACTGGGGTCTATTATCCAAAGACCCTATCGTCTTAGTTTTGGGAAGTAAGGAGAGACCTTATTTCATATATGTCACAGAAGACTCCCCAATACTGCAAATGGATTTTGTTCTCTACCCAGGTAAATTTAATTGAAATTTTGGGATGAAATATGGCTGGCGGTGAAAGGGTTAATGCTCTGATAAAACCAGAAGAAGAGCACCATCAGTTTACTATCAAGGTATACTTTGCTTTCTTTTTTCTTCTTTTTTTATATTGCATAAAGCACTTTCTTATCTTAAAAATGAAACAAAACAAAACAAAAATTAAATGGCACTGCTATCCAAAAGTAGATGAAAGTCAATTTTAAGCTATTAAATACAACATTACGTAATTATATTTTGAAGAAGTAAACAAGGAACAGACATGGATGGAAGTTCAGTTTAACGTCGTGTATCGGCTTTCGCCATGTACGATGGGCTGAACAAACCAACCAAGGTATAAACAAAACTTTATGTTCCTGAATCACTGTCTTAGCCAAAAGGCCGAGAAGCGATCAGAATAAACATCAGACATCAATATGCTACATGTCTTACTTTCGTAAGAAATTTGTTTTTGCTGGTGGTGGTGGTGGCATGTTTTTATATATTTATTGTGTATTTTTAAAAATAATACCTGTGAATGGTAAGACTCAGAATGCTACCTGCTGAAAGGTGGGACTTACTTTAGGTTACAAATGTGGGTTTTTGTTGCTGTCGCTCGCGGTGGGAGAAACTATATCCTGAATCCTGATGTGCAAATAAAGGGAAGTAAGACGGAAATAAAAATATATAGCATTGAAAGGTAGGTAACAATAGTTATTGGGATATGTTATTTCAATGAAAATTAACTTTGCCACTACATGTATCATAAGTAACCAAAATATTTGTAGCATTACTAAAGGAGAATTTCTTTTAAAAAGCAGCATTTTGCAATAGTGCATTTATCCAATAACTAAAACCAGTCAAATAGCCAGCTTTAATTCTAACAACAAGACCACCACAATCTGTATTAACATAAAACTGCACATACATGGGTGCATGAATACACACTTAAGAATGTGTGTACACACACACACACACACACACACACATGCACGCACACTCTCACACACACCTACCTTGTGAATTTACAGAGAAAAAATATCATTATCTCCAATAAGAGATCTAAAGCCCTCATAACAAATAAAGAAAATCGACCTCAAGATGCAGCACCTACAATATTATAATCTTCTCAATGTTCTTATCAATAAAAACAAGAAGTGCACCACACATCTTCACCATCATCAGCAGCATAAAACATATTATAATAAAAGTGACCAAATTCTGTCACAGAATTATTTTATAGGCATATAAACATGAACACGAAGACAAAATGAGATGGTGCATGGAAAAACCCAGGCATAATCGAAATTTTCTGTAGATTGTGGTTTATAGCATAATGCTAATATTTCTGTTATAAACAGAAAACAAAAAAATGCATCTGTCTTTCCTAGTTTTGAATTTAGAGTTACCAGTACTTCAAATTTAACATGCAAGATACAGCCTTTGCAGAAGAGTTTAGACTCTTTGTTTCTATTGATTTTGTTTAACAAATGATTAGATAAAGAAAAAAATCATTCAAAGAGATCATTCAAATTTTGATTTTATATTTTTGCCATTGGTAGAATATATAACATGGCAACGCCATATAAACGTAGTCTCAGTTACCAGCAACACCCACACACATATACCCCCTCCCCTCACACACACACACAAACCCTCACACACCAAGGGAGACTATAACTATTCAATACACTATGACAACCATACCTCCACCCCCCATCCCCACTCACCCCAAAGCCAACTTGACCAACTCTCTTCCTTCCCCCCGACACACCCACTTGTTAAGCAAAGCGGTGAAAGGGGAGGAGCCAACATGTTTGCAGTCCCAGCACTCCTGCCACGCACACACATTTGAGCTGGCTGTCACTGGCTAGGCCCTCCTGTCAGTCTGTGTGGTAAGCAGGCAGTAGTCTTAACATTTTATTTGTTAATAAGATTTCTATAGCGCATACCTTTAAGCTCTATGCACTTTGACATGGCTTGGCAGGCAAAAAAAGGGGAGGCCCTAAGCTCTCACTGTGCTGTTAGCCCCTTCAAAATGTCACGTACAGCATCTAGACACCCTAAGGAACAATTCTGCCAAGTTTTGTTAAGATTGGTTCAGTGGTTTAGGCGCTATGATGTGAAACACATTTCGGTCACACACGGACGCACATACATACGGACAGAGAAACGCACAGGCCCTTGTTCCTATTCCAGTGTAATCCCGTTCTTATAGAACTGGGACAACAGAAATTTGATACATTTAGGGTTGTTGGCAATAACTTTCTTTTTTTACTGTCCCATCTTCTGGGCCATAGAGTGGCGTTGCTCCCACGCCACTCATTCCAAGTCCCAACTCACAGCCACACCCTAGCTTGTTCAGGTCTCAGAATCTGAAATCAGTAGTCCATGGGGAGCGAATCTATGTTTTTATTTTTTATTGTTTCCATTATAGTCCCGTCAACAGCTATGGTCATCTCAGGACTGTCACCGCGTAAAGTTCGACCACTTATTACAAAACACTCATCAATGTATCTTACCAACGTTCAACAACCTGTAAACAACAAACAATACAGTACAATTCAATAACATGACACCTCCATCATTGCACCCGAATCTATGTTAGGCCATCAGGAGGCAACCACCAGAAAAGACACTGCACCGTTGGAAATAACTTGCTTTTGCTAAAAAATATGCTCAAAATTATGTAAAGTTTTCTCATGCACAATCACAAATGATAAAACGATAATAACAGACCGTGCATTGTACCAAAACTATTCATTGAAAAACTCTATATTACAAGGATAAATTTCCCAACAAAACCAGTAATGTTACTAACACAGTACAATCAAATTACTATTTGCATTTAAGTTTTCATGTTCGTTGATTTTATTCTTCTAAACATGAGCCATCTCAATAATAAAGACATTTATCACTTTTTCAAAAAACAAAAATGCATAAAAGAACAGCAAAAATTAAGTTTTCCCAGGTCATTGAAGATACGTATATTACTAAGCAAGAACCATAAGCAACCGCAAACAAAGAAAGATAAGGTAACTCCCTTCTGGCCAATAAATGTTGCCCACCAGTAAGCAACTGCAAACAAACAAAGATAAGGTCTGGCCAATAAATGTTGCCCACCAAACTAATTTTTAAAAATTTATTGCAAACACGAGCATAAACAACTGTAAAACTGAGATTAGAAAGCCTCCGAAAGACAGTTAAAACACAACACAGCACCAATAATAACACTATTCAATCCCAAGCATATGAAGTGTGTTTGTCTCAGAAAATGATTTCATACACTGTCTGAAACATGGGCAAAATATGTGCAGAATCCTTTGTTTATATTTGTTCTTCCACTTACGTAATATGCATTAAACTTACAATTTTTTTTTAAAAATGATAAAAACTACAACACAAAAAACCCCAACTGCATTCATTGTCAAATAATTATTCATAGAAAAACATTAACAACAAGCAAAAAACCAACAACAGGAAAGTTGAAAACAGAACTGAGGACAAGCAAGCATTAGGGGGAAAATGCTGATAATGTTTTTAAATTTAAATCATATTAACAAAATTTAAGACTGAAAACAAAATGCACGTCATTCATTATTTTATAACTAAACCTGCTCTATCTTCGTCCCAAACCTTTAAAGGTGAATTTAAAAAATATAATATACATACAGATGTAAACTTGATAGGAGATTCTTTCAAAACAATCAGATTTCATTGTTTCATTGACATTATCACCCCCACCTGCCCCCTAGTCTCACCCATTTCTTTGCTCTCAACTTTTTCATGATTGGACCTTATTCATCAAACGTTAATACTCTTCAACAAAAACTGATAAATAGCACTTATGTATTTGAAAAGTTACATTGCAAACTCACAAAAGGCAGAACAAAATCAGATGTTTTTGCAGGAATGTACAAGCATGTCAAAAAACAAACAACAACAACAAAACCCAAAAGAACAACATAATCACAGGCAGCACCCGCCATCCTATTTACAAAATAAATATGACACACACAACAACAAATCATGAGTAAAATATTTCCAGTTGTAAGAGTTGTCACAAGTAGTTCTATCTATTAAGTACAGGCATATAATGAGACACCTTCTTTGAAAACATTGGAATTTGTTCCACTAGTTGATGAAATTCTGCTTAACGTCCTCCGGTCTGGAACAGACACATATGGTACATTAGTACTATAGTAGATATAATGATGGTGGGAACGATCCTGGAGGCAATGCCCGGAGGCAGTGCAACACCAGGAAAGTCCCGAATTTTTAACAATACAGATGTGAATACCGAGTATCCAACGTGTGCGTAACTAATGTTCCATTAGTAAGGCATAAACTATTTGCCTTTGGTTGAATACAAATATACCACCAAGGTATTTGTAGCTGAATTTCATTTATAAAAACATTCTTTTAAGATGATTAAGAAATTGGTGCTGCCACTACAAAAGCTAAATAATGGGAGAAATGTGTTGGGTTTTTTCTTGAAATAAAGAAAAACAAAACAATTTTGCTCTCGAAAACAATCCATTAAAAAAAGAAAATTGTAACTAAACGAATGGATGATCCAAAAGTCGCTTCCCTTCTTCTCCAGAGGACACAGTTGGTAGTGTTTGGCTTCTGGATCGGACATTCTGCAGCACACATAAAACATGAAATTGAACATATGCATAAGTGAAGTAAATAGGACAAAAGAAAAATGAAGAATTATGACAATTATCAATGCCACAAGTCAATTTTTAAAATAAAACTTTGGGCCCAATTTGTCCGAAGATTTATCCAATTCAAGCCTTTATAGACTGGCGATCTTCCAGCCTGGATTGTTTCTGGTAAATGGATAAATAGCACAATACAAGTGAATTTCATAGGTTGCTGTCATATGATTTGAGACCAATCTGTTTTAAAATATGTATTTTCTTTTAAGAATACAACTTGGATTTGCGACTTTAAAACAATGACAAACTTTACTCTATATTTGTGCATTTAAAAGAACGACTTTACCCACTAAATGTGTGTGTGTGTGTATGTGTCAAGTCAAGTCAAGTCAAGTCAAGTCAAGTCAAGTCAAAATTATCTTTAATGACAATAAAAGAGTAAGCTACAAGCTTTTTTTCATCCTGTCGTCATGAAAAGAAAAAACATACTGAATCAATAAAATGTAAAGATCAACAATGAAACTTGGCGTACGGAACCAAAGCACAATGAACAAATATCAAAAACAAATCATACATAAATCATGACTAGCAAATACATTATGTACAAAATATAAATATAAATACAATCATACTTTGAAAGGGAGAGAGCAATAGGTGGGACAAGAAAAAAAGATTGAGACATAGACATCGTAAAGAAGAGAAAAATTAAAAAAGGAGCCTGATAGAGTGTGTATGAGAGAGAGAGAGAGAGAGAGAGAGAGAGAGAGAGAGAGAGAGAGAGAGAGAGAGAGAGAGAGAGAGAGAGAGAGAGAGAGAGAGAGAGAGAGATCGCGGACGTGTGTGTGTGTGTGTGCATGCGTGCGTGCGTGCGTGTGTACATGAGTGCATGCATGTGAGCACTTAGCTCACAAGTATTGTTTCTCTGATAGTGACAAAATTCATGAGAAAAAGTCAGAAGAAGAAGCTCAAAAGCATTTACCCGTGATGTGTTTTTCCAGAAGGTGAAGAGGACAACGCCCACAAGCAGCACCACCACCAGGGCCGTGTAGAGCAGAATGCTCTCCTTGGGAGCATGAATGCTCTGGTTCTTCGTCTTCAACATGTCTGCCATTTCTACCACTCCTTCTTTATAGCCTGGTGCTTCTGAGAAAAAAACAACAACTATAAAATCATAAGAATGGCACAGTGTCCTCTAAGAAAATACAATATTTTACGGACTATAAGGCGCATCCTATAATAAGGCACGCAAAATTCTTATGGTGGTGGGTATTTTTGTTTTGTTTTTGTTATAATAGTTTTTGTTACTATATTGTCATATTCCAAGGAGCAGGGATATTAGGCTGGGAAAAAGTATCGCCTTATACTCCATAAAATACAGTACTTATAATTAAAAAACCCAGCAAATATGTGACTTTGAAAGCCTAACGGCTATATTATTTTTGTCCCTATTCCTAATCCTAAATATAAAAGATGCATATATAATTGCATCATAGAAACAAACTTTTAGGCCTCTGCCACACTCTATGGATTGGGGGGGGGGGGGGGGGCTATTGCAACTGTTTGTGTCTCTGCAAAAAAAGCCGTTTTGTATCTCTGTCCGTGCAACATCACAATTTGTCGAACGATCAGACAGTTTCCTTTCATATGAGCATAGATGCGTCATGCTGCTGTTACGCGCCTAACTAAGAAATAGTTAGGCACAGCTTGTCCGTCTTCAGCTAGAGAAAATCTTTGTAAGGGTTTCTAAAACAAAGGCAGGAGAATGGATCAGTAAGGTAGAAAGATAGTAGATGACCATAAGCAAAGGGAAAAGGCAGAGTCAAGGATAGTGACATGACATATTAGAGTAAGTTGTAAGCACAGAACTTCCAGAAGGTGGGGAAACTATTTGTCCGAAAGATCCCCATGGGGGGCACAGAATCATTTAAGTTTTGTACAGTGGTATATCATCTGAAGCTGATATGTCCCCTTGAGTAACCATAGCAGTGGAAGAGATGCTGCTGAACTACAATTCAGACAAATCCGTTCAGTTGACTAAACCATCACTTCATGTCAGTCCAGTCTACCTACTTTAGTCACCTCAGCCCATATTAAGAGTCATCTCTCAGCTTTCACAGACACCTTGATCCTTTTCACTCTCTTATTTCCCTGACTGTCTCAACCATTGTGGTTTGAGGGGTAAATTACACTTGGTTGTTATTTGTTTGAGGTAATGCCTATATATTAAAAGCATGATTTCCTGGGACCCTTTTCTGTTGTTAATTTATATAAATTCAAATAAAGACACTTATTTTGACCAAAACTGTGATTTGCTCGAGGTAATGCCTACCTGAAAGCAAATCTTTAAAACCTATGTGTGCTTTGCTTGAGTAGCTGCCTGCCTGAAAGCCCAGATTCTGTAAAACCATCCTAGGATTTGCTTGAGTAAATGCCTACATACAAGCATGGATTCTTTGGAACCTACCTGTGATTTGCTCCAGGTAATGCCTACCTGAAAGCATGATCGGATTCTTTGGAACGTACCTGTGATTTGCTTGAGTTAATCCTTATCAGAAAGTAGATTCTGTGAAACCAACCTGTCATTCGCTTGAGTTAATGACTACTTGAGAGCATGTATACATACTTTGGAACCTACCCGTGATTCTGTTTATGCCAACCTGAAAGCACAGATTATTTGGATCCTGCCTGTAATTTGCTTGAGTGAACGCCTACCTGAAAGCATGAATTCCTCGGAACCTACCTGTAATTTGCTTGAGTGAACGCCTACCTGAAAGCATGAATTCCTCGGAACCTACCTGTCATTTGCTCGAGTGAACGCCTACCTGAAAGCATGAATTCCTCGGAACATACCTGTCATTTGCTTGAGTGAACACCTACCTGAAAGCATGAATTCCTTGGAACCTACCTGTAATTTGCTTGAGTGAACGCCTACCTGAAAGCATGAATTCCTCGGAACCTACCTGTAATTTGCTTGAGTAAATGCCTACCTGAAAGCATGAATTCCTTGGAACATACCTGTCATTTGCTTGAGTGAACGCCTACCTAAAAGCATGAATTCATCGGAACCTACCTGTCATTTGCTTGAGTGAACGCCTACCTGAAAGCATGAATTCCTCGGAACCTACCTGTCATTTGCTTGAGTAAATGCCTACCTGAAAGCATGAATTCCTCGGAACCTACCTGTCATTTGCTTGAGTGAACGCCTACCTGAAAGCATGAATTCCTCGGAACCTACCTGTCATTTGCTTGAGTAAATGCCTACCTGAAAGCATGAATTCCTCGGAACATACCTGTCATTTGCTTGAGTGAACGCCTACCTAAAAGTCATTTGCTTGAGTGAACGCCTACCTGAAAGCATGAATTCCTCGGAACCTACCTGTTTTGGGCATTTCAACCTTTGCTCCTTCTCCCTCCTTCACAGCATCAATGGGCCTAGGTAGGGAGACAGAGGAGGAAGCCCAGGTGGAAGGTGGCGCTGTCCCATCTAGTATTAACAACATAAATAAAAGTAGTTTGAACAAGTAATAAATCAATCCATCACTATACATTAAATGCTTACCAAACGTAAGCCAGTTTGAAATATTTCTTCTTTAAAGCTAGTCAATGTCTAAAATAGAAGAGAAAACTAAACTTGAAATCTTTTCTACTTTGAAAAAAACAACAAAAAACAACCAACCAAAAACCAATATCATGAATGAGCAATATATGAGAAGAAGCAAAAACCAAATTTTAAGCCTAATACTATTATTGTTTACAAGAAAGATTAAATTAACTTTCCCCAACAATAATACAACTGGTTAGAATAAAAAAGCAAAATGAAAAGCTGTGATGTTGTATCCCTGTCGAATTAAAAAAAAAAATCACTACAGAGCATTTATGAATTGTAATATTATTTCTCTTATTCCTTTATCCCCTTCTATAAAAATTAAGTACTTTATGTAAGTACACAGTAAGCTGTTGCTAAGTAGACTCAGCATATACATTTAAACAAAAACATATGAATCACACACACACACACAAACATTAAAACAAACACAATAGACCGTTTGCCACAGCCGAGCGAACTTGAAATTCAAATAAGGCTTTGAATAAGAGAGTTCACATAACTATGGGCAAACAAACATGCAGGCAAAAGTGTAGTCAGACACTAGTCTAGTCTATAGAACGACCACCCGCAGACAGATTCATGTCTAGAATACTGTTACATCTTTCTTGATTGCATTAATTTAGCTACAATAAGAAATACACTGGATGTATAAAAACACACATCTGTAAATAATTATGTATCATTGTGAGCATGTGTCCTGGATGCATACCTGATGCGCAAAGGCAAAGAATGTGTGATTAGCCAGAGTGAGGAGGATCATGGCACAAAGAATTGGGGAATAATAAAACAGTATAGTATATACCTTCATTTCTGCCACCATCATCATCAGAGTTATAGTACCACCAGTCATCATCATCATCATTATCTTCGTCATAGTTGTCAAAATCATCATCATCATCATCATCATCAGTGTTGTCGCTGAACAGCTTTTCCAAAGCACTCTTGGTGTCTCCAGCCTCTTTATCTGTGTATGAGACAATATATGTCTTTGCATGTCATATGTAATTAAATATCTGATTTAAAACACAGCCTTCATTTTTTAAATTTCTAGTCAGTCCAAATGTCGTCTTTATACAATCAATATACCCCCCCAGCACGAAAGGTTCTTTTCTCTTTAACATTTCACACACACACAAAATAAAAATCAAAGCACAAATGCAAAAGCAAACAAACGAGCCAGCAATCAAAACAATCAATATTCTTAAAGGCACAAAATTGATCTGAAGGAGTGAATTACAATGTGCTGCTGCTTTAAAAAAAAAGCAAAAAGATCTGACATACTTTATAAGGAGAGAAAAAAGCCAATGTAACCACACAGCTGGTTTATTTATTCATGCCGTGGTCTCAACAGCTGCACATTTCTGTTTGATATTGATTTAGCCAGGTGTAATATGAAACTTTCATATAATTGATAGATGATCAAAACCCAGCAAACTTTGTAATTTCAGTTTCCTCATAACTGGCCTGTGTTAATAGAACATCAATTACAAAAATGTAAACTAAGAGATTGACTCTCACTGTTCACAAGAATAAAGTTTTAATGCTCCCCCACTCCACACACACATCCATTCACCAAAACACTCATGTTGCTAGAGATTGGCCAGTTTAATGGTCACTTTCTCATTTGTTTGTTTTTGTTGTTGATGAACCCGCTAAAAGACTCCAGGGATCATCCCAACAGCTGAAGCACTCAAACACTATGGCATAAATGCATCAGCTAGGGATGAGAACATTACGTGTGACTGTTTTTGATTACCCCGCCACATGGGCAGCCACACTCCGTCTTTGGGGGAATGTTCTCATTTAATTGCTATTTGTTTCACTTTTCTTGTGAATGTGATCAAGAGAGTAATTTAACCGATATATTTCTAACACTTATAGATTAATGTTCAATCGAATGCTTTAACCAATTTCCCCTTTATGTTTTATTCCTCCAAACTAAAAACACACTCATACACAACAGAATGCATGTAGGCACATTCACACGCCATCACACACACACACATTTTTACATACATACATTAACTAATAGCACTCGCACACAGTTTTCATCCAATATTACTTTTAGTGGAAGGATGCAAAATTGAAGAAGAACAAGAACAATAACAAAACACACACACACACACCTCCACCAAACCACCCTGCCTCTGACACCTCCCCCTCCCCACTTGCCCAACCCCACATTAACTAGAGAGATAGGGCCATAGATCACATAGTGACATACATATCTAGTAATCTACATACATACTGTAACACAGACATGCACATACACACAAACACACTCCTACATTCAGACACAAACACGCACACACAGAATTACCTTACACTCACAGTCCCCACCCCCCACCCCACCCCCGACACACACACACATCTACATACATACTGTAACACAGACAGGCACATACACCTACATTCAGACAGACACAGACACGCACACACATAATTACCTTACACTCACAGTCCCCACCCCCGACACACACACACATCTACATACATACTGTAACACAGACAGGCACATACACCTACATTCAGACAGACACAGACACGCACACACATAATTACCTTACACTCACAGTCCCCACCCCCGACACACACACACATCTACATACATACTGTAACACAGACAGGCACATACACCTACATTCAGACAGACACAGACACGCACACACAGAATTACCTTACACTCACAGTCCCCACCCCCGACACACACACACATCTACATACATACTGTAACACAGACAGGCACATACACCTACATTCAGACAGACACAAACACGCACACACAGAATTACCTTAAAATCAGTCCCCACCCCGACACACACACACATCTACATACATACTGACAGGCACATACACCTACATTCAGACAGACACAAACATGCACACACAGAATTACCTTATAATCACAGTCCCCACCCCAACACACGCACACATCTACATACATACTGACAGGCACATACACCTACATTCAGACAGACACAAACCCGCACACACAGATAATTACCTTCTGTCTGCTTGGGTGCATCTTTGGGAAAAGGATTGATTTCCCAAGGGATATTCTCTTCATCCTCCTCTTCCTCTTTTTCATACTCCTCTTCTTTTTCTTCCTCCTCTTCTTCTTTTTGTTCTACTGGCCATTTCCTTAACTGTTCCTCGGCATCTGTAACAACAAATAACAGAATCATAATTATGTTGGTCGCTGCTTCATTGATTAAACAAGCTGTTAACAAACTTAAGCAAATTACTGTGTATGATTCATGAGTATAACATAACTGCCTCTATGTTTTAGAGGTAGATGTAAAAATACCACTTTAGATGCTTAAGTCGTACTTAAATAATACTTTGATAGTTAGTTCATTTAAATTCCATCTGTTAAAACAAAGAAATCAGAATGTGAAGAATAAAAACAGTTTGATGGCTGGAGTCAAAACGGACTATCTTTAAATAGTCCATTGACATATTTTTGAACTTATTATAAAAACTAATAACTTGTATCAAACAATGACTGCAGTGGGTTTCCTGCAGAATTACCTTACATTCAGTCCCCACCCCCCACCCCACCCCCGACACACACACACATCTACATACATACTGTAACACAGACATGCACATACACACAAACAAACTCATACATTCAGACAGTACAAACACACACACAGAATTACCTTACACTCACAGTCCCCCCCCCCCCCGACACGCATACATACATACTGTAACACAGAAAGGCACATACACAGACATATACCTACATTTAGACAGCACAAACACACACACAAAATTACCTTCTGTCTGCTTGGGTGCATCTTTGGGAAAAGGATTGATTTCCCAAGGGATATTCTCCTCATTTTCATACTCCTCTTCTTTTTCTTCCTCCTCTTCTTCTTTTTGTTCTTCGGGCCATTTCCTTAACTGTTCCTCGGCATCTGTAACAACAAATAAAAGAATCATAATTATGTTGGTCGTTGCTTCATTGATTAAACAAGCTGTTTGACAAACTTATGCAAATTACTGTGTTCATGAGTATGACTTATAACTGCCTCTATATTTTAGAGGTAGATGCAAAAATACCATTTTAGATGCTTAAGTCGTACTTCAGCTTCCTCTAAATAATACTATGATAGTTAGTTCATTAAAATTAATCTGTTAAAACAAAGAAATCAGAATGTGAAGAATAAAAACAGTTTGATGGCTTGGAGTCAAAACGGACTATCTTTTAATAGTCCATTGACATATTATTGAACTTATTATAAAAACTAATAAACTTGTATCAAACAATGACTGCAGAAATATAAAAAGGGGGTTTCGCTCTTTATATTTCAGCAGTCCTTTTTTGATACAAGTTATTAGTTTTTGTAATAAGTTCAATAATATGTCACTGGACTATCTAAAGATAGTCCATTTTGACTCCAAGCCATTGTTTATTTAATGAATATACCAGATATATACTGTCACATTGTTACATCTACCAATCAATTTATAAAGAGTTTAATTTTTCATTATAGCATTTACCTTGTGTCTGCTTGTTTTCATTAAAAGGATTAGTCACCCATGGAATGTCACCCCCTTCCTCGTCCTTGTCCTCCTCTTCCTCATCATCATCTTCATCAAACTCCTCACCAGTTTCACCAATCAGCAAATCAGGTTTGTTGTCCTGTTTGGGTTGCAAGCTGCTAGCATCAGCTCCTGAAATCAGAGACAACGTCAGCTTTTAAACGATCCTTAGGAACTCACTGCTCAAACTGTTCTAATGCGGGGTTTTTTCATTTGCAGAAAAAAAGTGTTAAGCATCCCTCTCATGACTGACAGTTATTTGAGCCTACTAAATGTTATTGAAACCAACTGATGCACTGTAATAATCTTTATATGGGTTAGCAATTTTTGAGACTTAATTAAATCCCCTTGGGGACCATGTGCAGTGCTCAGTAAAAAATAAAATCTTATAACATATGTGACCCAACACCACGAAAGGGATATTAAGTCACTGGGCTAGTTTCTCACAACAGGCTTGGAAAGTCAAAAATCTCATTTTTTTATCAATTTCAAGTTACTAGCATTTTCGTGCTCTCTAACATCTTATCTTTCTAAGGATTTTTTGGTACATTTTTTTTCACACACTATCATCCATATAACACATGTCGTTTATCACTGATACATGATTTACAAATACACACATTATCATTCATTGCACATTTACTATTACACATTAATCATCCATAATGAATCATTGATTATTATTCTTTTCTATGGTTTTGTTCTCTCTCTCCGTTACACTCTCTCATTCTCTTTCAGTTGCCGTGGTCCTTTGTCCGTTGTCCTTCATGGTCATCTGCTTCTGGTGGTAACTTATTCTTGTTTTTCTTGTTCTTGCACTTCTGCTTCTCCTTTTCTTCTCATTTAACTCTTTTCTTTTCTTCTTTCTTCGCTGTTCTTCTCCTCCTCTTCTTCATCTTGTGTTTCTTCCTTCTCCATCCTCATCTTCTCTCGTTTCTTCTTCCTCACCTTGCTTTCTGTTCTTCCTTTGTTCCCCTTTCTCAAAAAGCTTTTGTTTCTGGCTTCTTTTCTTCATTCTTATTTACCATTTCTATTCCTTTTCCCTTATTATTATTTCTTTCTTTATTTTCATTTCTATCTTCCTTTTTGGGGGTCTTGTTTCCTTTTCTTCTTCTTTTCTTTTTCCTCTTTTTCTGTCTTCGTATCAGTTTTGCCTTCGTCTTTCTTTTTTTCCCCTCCTTTCTTCTTTTCTTTATCGTTTCTTTCTTTTTCTTCTTCTTTTTTTAAAAATGTTTTCATTTCCATTTTTTCTCTCTGTTTTCTTTTTTTCCCCCTTTTTACTTATCATGATTATTTTTTTATGACTGATGATGATGATGATAATGAGTCCTGCTGAAGATGATGCTGTGGGGTCCATTATGGATTGAAACACAGTGACAGGGCTGTCCTCCACGCTCCCTATCAAATTTATCCTGGCGTCAACCAGGCCCGGGAGAAACAGACACCTGCAGTGTTGGTCAGGAAATTAGAGCAACACTCTCATACACATTCGTAAAGTGGATGAAGCTCGACTGTGTGGTCCCAGTCTTCCCATCAAGTCCACGGCACACTCACTCTGGGTAGGAGCCAGTATGGGTAAAAAAAACCACATGACTGAATAGTAACATTATGGTAGTCTTTGAATTGGTTCTAATAAAAGATGTGTCACTGCATATTGATTAGTCCATATTCACTTTTCTACTACTGCTATGTCATGCATTGCTACTAGGTATGAAAAGTAAATACAGTAACAAGGGCATCGCAGAGCGGCAGATATGTCCGTCACCTGTTTCTGCACTTGCGACACCCTGTAGCATAATTTAATGCTATTTAATGTATTACACCCAGACACAAAATTTTAAATGATTCCATGCATGGTTCGCGAAAATGGTAAACAGAGACATGTCTACCACTCGGCGACACTTAAACCCCACAGGCCATAATTTGTGCTGAAATGTCTTTTACTCTTAGTATTACACCCACACACAAAATTTGAAGTACCTTCATGATATAAGAGGGTGAAGGAAAACGGAAACATGTCTGCCGCTCAGCGACATTTTATACATGGGGCATAATTTATGTACAAATGTCTAGTAGTCTTAGTACCACACCCTCACACAAAATTTGAAATGATTCTATCGTCTAGTTCACGAAATACAGCTCAGACATGAAATATATAGCACAAAGAAGGAAATTTCGGTCTTCAAGGTCAAATTTCAAGGTCATCGTCAGCACGCCAATAATTTATGCTCTGATGTTTTCTACTGTTGGTGATACACTACCACACAAAAAGGAAAGTGCTTCTGTCAAGCCAAAATGTGGAAAATATGGCTTAAAACCCAACTTTTAGACCCCAACCACTTTCAAGGCCTACCGATCTCCTTGACCTTGACCTTGATTGGTACCCCATCATCAGAATCGCCATATGCCAATGCACCTTAGGCTACTGGGTACATGCCAAGTTTGAAGACTCTAAGTTCAACGGTGTAGAAGTTATGGCCCCTTAAAGATTTTAGGTTTTCAAGGTCATATGTCAAGGTAATAAGTTATGCAAAAATGCCTTCCTCTCTTGGTGATACACCACCACACGAAATTTGAAGCGAGTCTGTCAAGCGGTTCGGGAGATATCCTCAGATGGACATAAAATTAAAAAAATTTAAACTTAGGGGGGAGAAGGTCTCATGGACTTGACTTTGAACACAACTGACCAACATACAAATAAATGATAATCAGCCATACTTTCATAATGTTCGAGAACTAAGAGTTTATTACAACATTACTGTCCTACTCATTTACCTTCAAGCACATTCTTAGGCTCCTCCATTGGATTGGCTTCAGCATTTGGATCAATGCTTCCTGACAAGACACCAGAAAGTTCAGATGATGCTGCCTCCTTGCCAGCGCCATCAGAAGAGTCTGTCCCCTGATTTGATACCACATTCTCAGGGGAGGCTGGCATGCCGTTCATTCCACCAGCATCCGCTTGGTTTTCACTGGTTTCAGTTTGGTGTTCACTCTCAGGTTTAACCAGATCAAACGGTGCTGATAAACCCCCCAGCACACCAATGCCACCTCTGTTAGTATCAAAATGGCTGCTGACAGTGTTCCAGAGTCGGGAATCGCCATCACCTGGACTGGTTGGCAAATGCTCCTTACTCTCCTGTCCATTTTCTGCTTCAGCATTCAGATCACTCTGTGGAGAGAGGTTTGATAACTGGCCGAGCACTCCAATATTAGATTCTGCTGAACTGTGATAATTGGAGCCATCATTATTTGATGTGCTTTGGAGTCCGACTTCCATGTCTTTTCCATCCTCTCCAATATTAGATTTTGACTCAGCATTGAGATTACTCCAAGGAGAGATGCTTGATAACTGACTGAGCACTCCAATATTGGATTCTGCTGAAAGGCCTTTGAGAGCACTGTGATCATTGGAGCCATCATTATCTGATGTGCTTTGGAGTCCGACTTCCATGTCTTTTCCATCCTCTCCAATATTAGATTTTGACTCAGCATTGAGATTACTCCAAGGAGAGATGCTTGATAACTGACTGAGCACTCCAATATTGGATTCTGCTGGAAGGCCATTGAAGACATTGTGAGAATTGGAGTCGTCATTATCTGATGTGCTTTGGAGTCCACCTTTGGTGTCTTTTCCATCCACTCCAATATTAGATTCTGATTCAGCATTCAGATCACTCCAAGGAGAGATGCTTGATAACTGGCCGAGCACTCCAATATTAGATTCTGCTGAAAGGCCATTGAGGACATGCTGAGAGTCAGAGCCATCATCCTCTGGTGTCCTTTGGACTTCATCTTCGGTGTCTTTTCCATCCTCTGTTTCTGAATTTGAGAAGAGGCTTTTAAAGAACTTAAACAAACTGTTATTCGCTCCCTTCTCTTTGCTACTGTTAGAATCCAAATCATCCGCCTTTTCACTGGCCTGCTTGGTTTGTGGATTGTTCTCTTCTGTCTGATCACTCCATTCTTCTTCAATTGAATTGCTTGATGAAAGCAGCCCTTCTGCCTTGTTAGGTACACCGGCTAAAATCGGACTGTTGTCCAGAACATTGGAAACTTCGGAAGCCTGTCCTCTCTCTAATTGGCTGCCCGTTCCGATTGCCTCACCTTGGTCGGTGTCTGATGGCAGTGGAATCTCAGACTGTGAAGAATCCTTTAATTCCAAGCTGGGAGGCTGAGGATCATGGTTTGGTTGGACTTCACCTGTTTTAAGATTGTAAGACAAAATAAACTTGTTAAAAATCGTCCAATAACCCCAACTGACAAAACAACTGACTGATTCAGTGATTGAAAGATACTTTTCATTTTGTTTTAATAGACGATTTTCAGAAGAAAAAAATAGGAGAGCACTTCGTGAAAATTAGAGTTATTTACCTTCATTACTCGGTCAAATACCTAGCAACAATGCAACAATGGCGTCGAAGCTTGAAACTGCAGTATGCGAGTCAGCGACTTGCAAACTTTAAAAAAAAAAAGAATTAGGGGTAGCCAGTGGCCACAAACTGATAAAACTTGCAAAATGTGATGTAAAATGTTCAGTGTTCTAAGTGCTGTATGTCTGCTCAAACACACGAGTTGATAGGCTACGAGAGCTGATGGTAGAGTGACTTCCCCTGTTTGACCGATTGAATTAGGCAAGATCACTCCCAGTCCCACACACCATGAAATTACTCCCCTTAATTATTTCCGAACAATTCCTATTGTGTTACAATGTAACTTATGGACATATAAGTCACATATATTAATAATTATTCTCTCACTGTTTTTTTATTCACAAACATACACACTCAAGCACACACACACACACACTTCATCTCTTTTCACTTTCACTTTTGAAAGCACTTATTTGATCTAGGTTAGAGTTTATACCAGTTTTGCCATTCTGAAGAGAAAGTATTGGGTGTAGAATATTATAGCAAAGCAAAGAAATGTTTGCAGTCACTTAACATAAAACAGAACTGAATGAGTGTCCTACCTTCTACCCAGTCCCACATAAGCATAAAATAATGTTATTCAATATTATAATAATGTTACACATCAGGAAGAGCTCTTTGTTTGAAAAGTGTAAGTTATGTACTCAGTAATTCTTGCAAGCATGTTTGTGTGTAATCATGTGTATGAAATAAGTGCCCCCCAAAAGAAAGAAAACCACCCCAACTCTCCCTGTGATAGAGTTTGTTGTGTGTGTGTGTGTGTGTGTGCGTGTGCGTGTGCGTGTGTGCGTGCGTGTGTGTGTGTGTGTGTGTGTGTAGTACGTCTATTTGTTCTGTCACTCAGTGTGTTCTTTCAGTGTGTTACTGTTAGTGTGTGTGATTTTGTACATAGACTGATAGAGTGTAAATAATAAACTTTGAAGTACTGAAAAGCTGTATGATGCATAGAGTGCTAGCACTGCAAGTGCAATGCATCTCTCTCTCCCTCTCTCTCACACACACACAGTCACACACATGCATTCACACACAGAGTGACAGAGAGTGGGGGAGGGCTGTCACTGTGTCAGACAGACAGACAGACATAGACAGTGTGTGATTGATCAAGATGCTTATACCTGCTTCTTGCAGTTTGTTGCCAACATCAGTGGCTCCAGAATTCGCCAACAAATCAGCTCCAGCTGCCTCAAGGTTACCCTGAACTTCCTTACCCCCCCACACAACAACCATACATATCACCAATGACACTGCTTGCCACACCGCCATTCTCATGTCGAAAGCTGACTTCAGTCGTCAGTCCCAGCAAGGTTTACAACGTTGAACTTGAATGTAAGAAGTTGTAGAATCTAGGCTTACTCACCCAGTAGCCAATTTCAACAGAAATGCTGTTTAGATTAAATGGGTGACTGTTCAAGCATGTAATTGAAAATGTGGAAGGTAAAGATGTGCCACCCCCCCTGCATTTCTCGGTTAATTGTATTTTTCCGTGTTTGCCTTTCTTACCATACATAAAGCTGTATTTTAGGAACATTTTGAGCTAATTACCTTTTTGGAATACTAACCCTAACCCTAGCCTTAAACCTAACCCTACCCCCCACTATGTACTACAGTACATCGCGATTTGTCGTCGTCACAGTTGTGGTTCGTTGCGTTTTTCCGTCTTATAAGGTGAGGGGTAGGGTTAGTATTCCAAAAAGGTTATTAGCTAAAAATGTTCCTAAAATACAGCTTTATGTATGGTAAGAAAGGCAATAACGGAAAAATACAATTAACCGCACATCTTGACCTTTACCGAAAATGTTAACAAAAAGAATTAAAAAAATTGCCAGTTGAGTCTCTAGCTATACTAAAGACGTCTTGTGCTTCACTTGTTTGTAGACATCAACTCAACCTGATTAACAACATGTTTTTTTTTCAAAAGAACTGTCAATCAACTTGAATAATGATTTTAAATTGAAACAGTCACCACACAAAAAAGACTCCCTAGGCCTACTTTTAACTTTGGGCCAAAGTTTTGCCAATCTACACGACATTTACACGACTGTCGCTATGCTAGAATGAGTATACAATTCAGTTTTTCAGACACACCCGCTATAGAAATCGGAGAACTTATGACTGTCATGCATGAGGTGCCACGCACAATGTTGTTGTGCCTGCCTCGGTTTCACTAAACACAGGCTCACGGAGTTATCTCCCTTTTACCTGACACGTAGTCTTACTTTTCGTTTCGATTTTTCACGAATAGAAGGCTGATGACACACGCGCGCGCGCACATACACACCAGGAAATAGTGAGGAAAGAAAACAATTTAGACGGAGAACGATGCAGAACTGAAATGAGAGAGAAATGAATGACGTCACTTTTGACTATTATTGCAACTAAAAAGGGAGAAGAAGTCGAAAAAGAGAAAAACAAAGACAGAGAGAAAAAGAGAGGGTTTTGGTGGGTAAACACAAAAGATGTACTGGTCTGTTCTGATGTTTGAATTTATTATTTTATTCCAAAACGCAATTTTTACTGTGGTTGTTCACTATTTAGAGAGAGGGAGAACTTGGAACTCGGAAATGTAATGGATATTTATTAGGCCATAGCCCCTTCTATGGAGCGAACACAATGCAACAAAATAATTGACAACGTCCACACTAAATAAAGAATAGAAAGTGCTACTGCATTTACAGAGAGAGAAAGCATAAACATCCACCTGCACAGCAAACGGTGTGTCTAAAAATACTTAAATTATCCCTAACTGTTTTGGGATCTTCTGCCCATAATATCTCGTCGGTTCACTTTCTACAGTATCCTTGCTGAACTTATTTTCTTTCTTTTTGTACTACCCCCTAAAGTGCAGAAGAATCTTCAACGTGATGAAGTTGGCTGCCTATGGCGAAGAAGAAGAAGAAGACACAGAGAGAGAGATACTAGGCGATGTATATGTCACGGGTGCTTCTCCAGTCTTTCAGCATTTTAGGACTCAGCTGATGTTGTGGAAGGTCCCCAAAGGTCAACCCATCCCTCTGGCTGCAGCACCAGAGCCGGTGCAAGGGCCACTACAAAGGGTAAGGGTGTTTCAAATACCCACAATCATTGCGAAAAGGATTCATAGCATACATTTCTCTATGGGGAGAAAGGGTGTTTTTACCACCCACAGTCATTGAATAAGGTTTTGTATCACATTTTCCTCTACAGGCAGTAAGGGTGTTTTTACCACCCACAGTCGCTGAATGAGGATTAGTAGCATAACGTCCTCTACAGGCAGTAAGGGTGTTTTTACCACCCACAGTCGCTGAATGAGGATTAGTAGCATAACGTCCTCTACAGGCAGTAAGGGTGTTTTTACCACCCACAGTCGCTGAATGAGGATTAGTAGCATAACGTCCTCTACAGACAGTAAGGGTGTTTTTAGCACCCACAGTTGGTGATTGAGAATATGTAGCAAAATGGAAAGCATGGGTGTTTTTACCACCCACATTCAACAAATATGAAAAGTTTTCAGTCGTCGGGGAAGGTTAAATCACTACGGCAACTAAGGGTTGGGGTTAAAATTGGGTTAAACATAGGTCAGGAATAGGGTTAGGTTACGAAAAGGGTTTGGGTTAGGGTTAGGGTTAGTCTGTCGGAATTCAAACTGACAGATTGGCACAGTCATCATCAATTTATTGTTCTCAATGGGTAATAGTGATAAAAGCGTGTAGTTCTTTCGATACGTAGCGATAGCACTACATGCGATTTCTTGTTTTTTTTCTTTAGTCAATATTTTTTGTGCTGTCCCATCTTCTGGGCCATGCAGTGGCGTTCATCCCACGCCGCTCATTCCAAGTCCCAACTTGCAACCACATCCTGATTTGTTAGGTCACAGAATCCGAAACCAGCAGTCCAAGGGGAGTGAATCTATGTTAGACCGTCAGGAGGCAACCAACCAACACAGCACTATTGCCGAGTCATTTCGGTAGAGTTCAGTGGGGCCTGTTCTGAGCTGACATACGCAGGACACCACCGACTAACGACAGTACTATTATCTTAGTCACAGAGCCATCGTGAATGAGGTCCTCCTCCGAAGACACAACCATGACCGTCCACTGACAGCCCCCCAAAACATACTGATCCCCATTACTTTGACCCGAACGCACCAAGGGCATAGAATAAAATTCTATTTCATTGCTGTGAATGAAAAAGTAAAATAAATAAATAAATAGTTCCTCTCTACAATCCAATGTACCATATATTAAAAAATATATATACTGTATACTAAAACAAAATTGTGAATATCCTTCATGTTTTTATAAACATACCCATTGATTTAACAATTCGGCCTGGTCACATGGTCAGGGACACATTTTTCCAGAAACACTAATTGCTCTTTTGTTCTGATGGGAATTATGGTAAACGAGCAATTAGTGTTTTGGGACACAATTTTTATGATCACATGGCCAGGCCTAATCGTAAGATCAGTGGGTACATTAAAAACATTTTAGTATACGATCTGAAAAAAATATGCAAACGCGTTGGTCTTCAGGCAGATCCATAGGTTCAGTGATTTGCGATCGAGTATAGTGACAATAATGTCTTCCATAACAGCGCAGATTTTTTAGTCTAGTTGTCTGGTGTTGTATGACGTCATCATTGGCCTTTATGTGAGGCCAAAAAACAATGCAAATTGCGCTTTTCTGGGCCAAAACAGGCCTCTCCGCCTTGGATTTATCCGTCTACCAACCCGGAAGCGAATCGGTTCAGAAACGCGCGCGCTATTTTTCTTACGCGCAAATGACAGGGGTGAGTAGAATAGTGAGGCGTGGTTTCTTCATTAGTCATGCCTGAACTCTGCTAAACCATTAAATGTTATCGGCATGGGCGCATTTGAACATTTCGCTCAAATCTCACGTACTGGGGCAAACGGTCTCCCATCTGCACATTTTTAATGATGTGCACGATATTTTTATGTGGCACAAGCGTTCGAATGTTGGGTTACAATGTTACTTCATCACAAAGTTTATGAATGGTACTCTTAAGCACTGAAAATAGTATCTGAAATGTTCGGATTTCACTTGCGTTTCTTTTGGTTTTCAGTATATAAGTTTATGTGACACAAACATGTTATAGTAACTAGCAAAAAAATTACAAACTGGATTGGATAAGAATGGTAGATGAAATATTGATACTCACAGGTTTTATTTGCTCTGCCAGAACAGCACAGGGCAAACTCTTGTTCATGGTAAGAGTGGTGTTGACACACTCACCCCACTGAGTTTCTCAGTTTCTGCCTATTTCGTTCAGGGACACATTTAGATCCTATCTGTTATGTTTATCACAGGAGTTTGTCCTGGGAGTGATGATGTGAAGGTGGATTTGACTGTCCCCCTTTCTTGTCAGAATCTTTACCATCATACATTGCCCAAGACTTTTACAGGATCACCAAAATGAGATGCCTTATGCAAATCTATACCTATATAATAAAAGTCAAAGTCTGTCTGTCTGTGTGTGTGTCTGTCCGCCCTGTAACTCATGAACCAGTGCACAGAATCGCTTAAAATGTTGTGGTGGTGTATCATGGTACACAGATGGCCCCATATAAAAATTGTGACCGTACTGACCTTGAAACCTAAATGTTGTTTAGGGGCCATATCTTTTACACCATTGGACTTACAGACTTCAAACTTGACTTTTGGTAGTTCTGCATATAGGGTACCAATCAAGGTCAAGGTCAAAGTCAAGGACATCGGTAGACCTTGAAAGTGGTTAGGGTCTATAAATTCGTGTTTTAGCCATATCTTTCACATTTTTGCTTAACAGAATCGCTTTAAACTCTGTATGGTGGTGTTTCACCTTGAGTAGAAGACGCCCTAACATAGATTCTTGGTGTTCTGACTTTGACCTTGAAGTTTGACCTTCAAAACCAAAACGTTCTTCTTTACGCTATACATTTCATGTCGGAGACATAAAAAACAAACACAGAACAAGTTCATGTTCACTCAATTAATTTATTTTGAAAGGTCACAAAATAAGAAACATTATGGACCCCAAATTCTGACATTCAACATATACATGCATTCTGATAGTTATAATACATCATCATTTAAAAAACAAAAAATCAAACAAAAACAGACAACTCAGATTATCATCATCACCTCAGATATTATTATATTTGATTAATTCCAAATTGTTCAAAATAAAAATCATAACCATCACACATACAAAGCATATCAAATCCATTTTAGCTCTAGATCTCTCTCTCTCTTTCTCACACACACACCATAAAAATGTACTACGAGTCATGTGATTTCTAGTCACTCACAATTTTATTTTGATTCTGCCAAAGTCTGAAGCAGAAAGCAACCAGTTGTCCTAAGGGGGCTAGACAGATATTTGGCTGAGACAAGCTCTGTACACCTTAGACAGAGGTTAAGATTAAATTATAGCCCTGTCGACAACTAAGGCCATGTCAGGGCTTAAGATTAAGATTAAGGTTATAGCCCCGTCGACAACAAAGGCCATGTCAGGGCTGTCACCATATTAAATCTTACCATGTATTAAAAAAAGGATAAAAACACAAGGTAAAAAACAAGACATTTTAGTTGCAATGGACCATTTCACCAAGTTTGCTGTTGCCATATGCACAAAAGACCAAAAGATGCACACCATAGCAAAAGCGTTGTGGGACAATTTCATGATTTATGGTTTTCCTAAGCGGATTCTGTCAGATCAAGGTTGGGACTTTGAATCACAGTTAGTCACGGAAATTTGTCTGGTGTCAGGGATCAAGAAGTGCTGCACCACTCCATACTATCCACAGGGAAATCCAGTAGAAATATGGAACCGAACACTGATCAACATGCTTAGAAGTCTAGAAGATGATAAGAAATTGGACTGGAGGAAACGTTTGCCGTCTATGGTTCATGAAGAGGAGCTGCTATGGGTGGCCATTAAAGGTCAACAAGTGGTGGAGGCTACCTATGCCACATTGAGCAGATGTTTGCACAGCTGAGCAGAGCTTCCTATTTCTCCAAGATCGATCTGGACAAAGGCTACTGGCAGATCCCAATAAAACCATGTGACAAGCCCAAGACTGCCTTCACAACTACCCATGGGCAATTTCTATGGAGGGTCATGCCTTTTGGGCTCAAGACAGCAGACGCAATTTTCAGTCCTGTAACACGGAAGATGTTCCCTGCAACTCACAGAACTTCATGTAGTCATGCTTATTACCGGAACATACAAATGATAAAGAATGACATGCACCGCATGAGTGGATGTCTGTGCGTGTGTGTATGTGCATTTCCAGCACAAGATAACATTTGCTACTATAGTCATCATACTCTTGTATATTATAAAGAAATTCATATTTGGAGGCCTGGGCAAAATACCATGTAGTTAGATTGTGTAACTGCTTTCTGAAGTATATTTCACTCAGTATAAAATGAGGGGAGATAAAATAGGGTAGCAGGCTGCCTGGAAATAGTGTTAAAGCAAATGCGGTGATAGCAAGCATCTTGGCAACACAGTGACCTTTATATTAGCAACAAATGAGGATGGCACCAAAGTTAACATAAAAAGCAAATCAATCTCCCGCCCTTTGCTGCCTCGAGGGTCACGATTGCGGCACAAGTCCTGTACGTACTGTTGCTGCAGGTATATTGACCATGGTGACCCTGGGATGCGCACAAAATGACACCGAAGGAGCTGAGGAAACAGCGCTGTTTATTGAAAGGAGCCGGAGCCCCAGAGGAAAACAGAAAATAGGTCACACCTTCACTGACAGCTATGATCACAAAGAGTTTCTCCAGCCCACTCTCAAATCTGGCAGGACGAGAAACTTTCCAAGCTTGAGCAGTTCCCGTTATGCGTCCCGTTGGAGTACTGATGTCTCTCCTCCCATCGGCTGTTTTCTTGATCTACTTCGAGGATTGCATAAGCTTCGGCTTTCGCCTGTCGATTCTTCAGTAAGCCTGTGCTTCATCTCCTCTCCTCGCTGATTCGTCCCTTTTTTCCTAGTTGATCGTTGCCCCCTAGGAAAATCGGGAAGATGGCTGTTTTAGCCTTCTAACCAGGGGAGTTTACGTCCTTAACTTCGACTACGGATGTTCCTCTTTCCTCTACTCTTGTACTAGTAGAAGGGTTTATTCCCGTCCTTTCGGCGGAATGGGAGGTCAACTGTTTCGTCCCACCATGCTTTGGTGGTACTCTCTTGAATCCACATTTTTCTGTATAAATGTTTCCTACTTTTATTCGTGCCCATTCTTGGGTATATCATTTACATGATTCTTTGGGGCAGTATTTATTACTCCTATTACCGTGTGTAGTAGAATACCCCCTTATCCCTTGACTATTTAGTCATATTACGGGGTATTTGGCTGTGCCTCTTGCTCTCCTTACTACTTTGGGTCTATCCGGATGATTTCATTATCATCTCTCTTTTGCCCAGGTCTGCGTGTGCATGGCTCTTCTTTTTGCCAGCATCACCCTATTCCGCTTTGGCAATCTGCAAGTGTTTCAGGTGTTGGTACAGTATGGTTAAAGTAGATAGGTGGATTTTTATTAATCCTACTATCTATTTAACTAAATACTTACCAACACCTGAAACAAAAAGGGTTCCCTCCCTTCCTCTGTCACTGATGCTTTCTGGTAAATCCAGAATGAAGAAGGTAGACGCTCATTGGCCTAGCCACTGTTGACCGGAAGGGGGGATAACTCCCCAGCCATATCCGGTTAGAGGTCAAGGCCATGAGCTACTTTCGTTTTTCTATATGCTATGGTATAGTCCCAGGTCGCTTCTTTTTTTTTGTAATTGGGTCATATGACTCATGAAGCTTTAAAACAATCTGAAGCTGTGGAAATGAATCATGTTTTTTCTCCAAGATTTCTTTTTATGATTTGAAAATAAAACAAAACAAAATAAAAAATATACCATGACAGTGTTGAACACTTCTGATAAACTGGGGTTAGGGTTAGCCCCGACACATTTCAATCAAAAGTCTTCTGCAACTCTGGGATGGCCTGCACAGCCAGCATCGAGTCCAGTTTCTCCTCACCAGGACTGTGTGGAAAACTTGTTCTCCGTCATTGCTTGACTGGAAAACTTCAAGGAGCTGGACATGAAGTTTTCATTTAAAAAAAAAGCAATTGCCTAGCATGAAGGGAAAGGGACTGACCTTGCCAATTACTCTTCTTGTACAGGCCATCCAACAAAAGGAATCATGTTTCTTTCCAATCAAACAAAATCATGTACATGGACAGATTTTGTCCTCCAGACTAGAGAACATAGGCTGCTTTGTAAATTTAAAATATGACAACAAAATATGCTCTTCTTTCGTTCATGTTCATGGTACACACAAATGTGAGCTACGCTTCTCTCGCCATTTTTATTGTAGAGAGTGAAACAAAGGCAACATCACCCAAGCATTGCGCATCTCCAATCATGGAACAAATCTAGACATCCTGAGCACCTCATGCCGGATTACTCCGAGATATACATACATGGTTCTTCAAACCATCTTTTCTTCTGTAAAGAATTACTTTGTGTATCATAGAGAACAATCCTGGCAAAGATGGGGCTGGAGAAGGAGGGTTACCAGTACATTGGTAATGTGATTGGGAGCAAGGGTGGGTGCCAAAATTTCAAAGAATAATCAAGTTCTTGCAATTATTTATGCACAAGGGCAAATGTGGTGTAAATGACGTCAATCCATAGTCGTCAATTTTGTAATGATGTACTTCTTTCATGATCGGCTAAGACACAGAAATGCATTAAACTCAGTTTGATATTACAAATGGTCATGTTAGGCGCGCCTTTTAGACTACTCTAAAAAAATGATAAAAAACAAACAAGCATGCAGGCATACACACAATTCCACATGGCATCAGAAGTGGGATCATCCAATGCGAGCCTTGCATGATCTTGTTTAATTATTGTAAAGTGGCTCTCTGTATGATTAAACTTACAAAGAGCAATAAGTGAAGACCAAGGTCTGGTTGAACTCTGATGTTGAGAATAACTGAATCAACACCAAGTGATATTGCTTTACTAAAATCCAGAGTCAAAGGTGAGGAACCGAACCCCCATTTAACAATGTTGCTTTACTAAAACCCAGAGTCAATATCAAGTAAGAGGAAATGCAGAGCTCCAGATTATGAGTGGGCCCGGGTCACTAGTAGACTGACCCATATTGACTTTGATCTGACCCCTCATTTTCTACAGCCAGGGATCATCTGACACATGTAATCTATTAAAAAAAAGAGTCAACGTTTAACAATACTATACACGGACACATTATTGTCCCATTGTTTTGGAAATTGACCCATCTTTTTTTTGTGGTATTTGGGAGTCATATGACTCATGAAATTGTAAAACAATCTGAAGCTGTGGAAATTAATTATGTTTTTCTCCAAGATTTCTTTTTATGACTTGAAAATAAAACAAAACAAATTAAAAATATACCATGACAGTGTTGAAAACTTCTCTGATAAACTGGGGTTAGGGTTAGCCCCGACACAAAGCAAGACCACCAACTGCCTGGATGATGGGGCACACTTTCTCCTCAAACTGGACTCCATGGCTAGGGACAAAGATGCCGTGCCTGTGGTTGAGGAAACATCTCCCGTACAAAACCAGGAAGCATGGGGCACAGATGCCTTGATTGCCTTGTCCTTCAATTTTCCTGACTGTAGCTCTGTCATTGAGGAAAATGTGCAGACATACATCGCTGGGTTCTTGGCAAAACGGCTGTCTAAGAAAAGATCTATCTGCTCAGTGTGCCAGTCATTGCTGACTGGAAAACTTCAAGGAGCCGGACATGAAGTTTTCATTTAAAAAAAAAGTAATTTGCCTAGCATGAAGGGAAAGGGACTGACCTTGCCAATTACTCTCCTTGTACAGGCCGTCCAACAAAAGGAATGAGGGTTTTTTCTTCAATCAAACAAAATCATGTACATGGACAGATTTTGTCCTCCAGACTGTAGCTCTGTCATTGAGGAAAACGTGCAGACATACATTGCTGGGTTCTTGGCAACACGACTGTCTAAGAAAAGATCTCTATCTGCTCAGTGTGCCAGTCATTGCTGACTGGAAAACTTCAAGGAGCCGGACATGAAGTTTTCTTTTTTTTTTTAAAGCAATTAATCTGGTTGAACTCTATGATGTTGAGAATAACTGAATCAACACCAAGTGATATTGCTTTACTAAAATCCAGAGTCAAAGGTGAGGAACCGAACCCCCATTTAACAACGTTGCTTTACTAAAACCCAGCTTTAAAACAATCTGAAGCTGTGGAAATGAATCATGTTTTTCTCCAAGATTTCTTTTTATGATTTGAAAATAAAACAAAACAAAATAAAAATATACCATGACAGTGTTGAAACATTCTCTAATAAACTGTGAAAAGTTTCTAGAGAATATGAAAAGACAGCCAAGCCTACCACCGATACAGACTGGCAGGCAAGAATCACAAACATGTGTGTGAGTATGTTTGTGCATGTGTGTATGAGCTCTTCAGAGCAGAGCTCGGAATGTAAATTTTTTCAGAAACTGCACATGAAAATGTTCACAGGATCTCTGGCAACCGGACATCAGTCAAACCAAAATGTTTTTACTAGTCTACACTCAGAGCTTCAGATTGTCAGTGGGCCCGGGTCATTGACCCATATTGATGGTGATTTGACCCCTCGTTTATTGCAGCAAGGGGTAATCTGACCCATGAAGTCTGAAATAAAAATTGATTGTAGTACTAGTGACACATTATTTTGGAAATTGACCCACCATTTTCCGTAATCAGGGGTCATATGACCCATAAAGTTTGAAAACAATCTGAAGCTCTGTACACTACAAGCATATGTGTCACGGTATGCTAAATACTCAAAAACACCTTTGAAGATACCATGACGGATCAGAAGACTATAATTAAAAAGCCTCATCAAAGAAAAGATTAAACAAGATATACACAACACTATCGACATGACAAAGCAGGTTCCACAGTGGCGCAACTTGGCACTGACACCAGCGGCAGCAAGGTTCTAACGAAAATGGATAGTATTTATGGAGGTCGATGTGGAGGCAGATCACCTTGCATCTTTCTTTGGCACCAGACAGTTTCCCACCAAGACTGAGGCCGATTGGAGCTGTCAATTGATGAAGAACATGGTTCATTTTATTGTGCACGTTGCATATTTTGATTTTGTGGTTATGAAGTAGAGCCCTTTTCGCACTGCAAAGGGTGTTTATATACCAGTGTCTCAGCTTTTATTGTCAACATTACCAAAGATACACCACAAACTTAGTAAACTACTAGACATGGGACTTAAATCCTCATTTCTTTATTCTTGAATTTGGTGAAAGAATTGCATGTTGAAAAGTGTGACTGTGTACTAGTCTACCCCACCACACACACTACTGTAGATCATGTATTTTCTGCTAATGCTGCTTGTAAAAACTGCATACAGTATACTGCTACGACACCCAGTCCAAACTTTCTGGCATGCCAATAAGACACAGTTCAATTTTCTTCTGTCCTAGCAAGTCACCATGTTAGCATGGAAAGAACAATTCATGCTGCATAAAGCTCTGCTGACAAACAGAGCCACAACAGGGCTACAGTTAATCTCATTCAGCACAGAGAGTTGTGATTTGCCACACATTTATGACTATGATGCGCTCTTGCGCCTCAGTGCCCCATAAATTTAGCTAAATTAAAATATCAAGATAAGCAACAACAAACATGCTGTAAACAAGTATCTCTGATAAACTGGAAACAGTCTCCAAAGATGCAGGGGGAAAAGCCATGCTTACCACTGATACAGACTGGCAAACAAGAATCACAAACATTTGTGTGAGTATATGTCTGTGCATGTGTGTAGGAGCTCTAAATAGCATAGCTCAAAATTATTTTTTTTATTTGCATAATATTAATAAACATATCTCGACCATTGTTAACAGCCATAATATGCAGTCAAGGGTATTAGAGCAGTGCCCATCAAAGGGCAAAAAGCTCAGCTTTCTGATGGAAATAGATGTTCAGATGAAGCAAATTTAACATACATTGCTTTATCTCCAATAAGCATGGACTTGCGAGGCAAAACACTGGACAAAATCGCTGGTATCATTGGAAAATGGAACGTTTTATGCCAGGATAAGTTTCCTTTCCTTTCAGAAGTGCAATGAACTTCAATGGCCTTTATCATTTAGGATTGGAATCAAAATGAAATTCAACCATCATGAAATCACTTCTACGTCATGTGTGTGCTTGGCATACCTAGCACCAAACGTATGGTATTTCTAATAAATTGAGCGACATCTAAAGAAATAGAGAAAAATGTCACGTCCGCTACTGCTTACCCCATCAAATTCAGTTCATTCATGTTGCTAAAAGCCCTGTCTACCACAAACACACAAATCAGGGCTGCCACCACATAACTCAATAATGCTAGTCATGATGCACAGCAGGGCGGGAGTTTTACAATAAAGTAAATTCAATCATGTTGCTTACAGCCCTGCACACCATAAAAGCCACCTCAGGACTAACATCATGTAAAACAACGATTTTGGCAGGACATTAATTTAAGATTAAGATTATAGCCCCGTCGACAGCTAAGGAAATGTCAGGGCTGTCACCACGCTAAATCTTACCACGTATGGCAGGACATAACTTAAGATTTAACTTAGACCACAAACTTATAAGGCCATATGACCACAAACTTATAAGGCCTCTGAAAGAAAAAAGGCCTGAATAATCACTGATAACTAAGGTCTTGTTCTCTGAAAAATTAGGCTTTTTCATTTGAAAAACTAAGGCCTCATCATCTAAAAATTAAGCGTTGTCCTTTGAAAAACGTAAGCGCATCCTCCGAAAATTAAGGCTTTGTTCTTTGAAAAATGTAGGCCTTATGAACTCCCATCCTTATCCTCTGAAAGTTTAGGCCTTATCTTTAAAAAAAACGTGGGCCTCATCTTCTGAAAAATTAAATCAAGTCCCAGGGACTGTGTTGGCCATCTTCCCTCTAAACTCAACTGAAAACAGAATTCTTGGTTCTGTCAATTTCAAGTTCATTACTGAATGAAAGAAGTCAGAGCCACAGCATCACAATTAATTATGACTGAAAAACACCAAAGCAGAGTAACGTTTATTGTTGCAGACCACAAACTTACTAGGATCATACAGAAAACTATCAGCTAACAGCTTAACCAAAACAGTGTGGGATGTTTTTCACAAGTAGTTGTTTTTACCTTGAGGAAACAAAATTTGCTCTGTGAAATCAAGTGTCTGTTACCACAGAAAATAACTGATCAGCAGAGAGGTCCCCAGTCTGAACCAGAGTATGATTTTGTATATAACTGATGCCAGACACAGTGAGATCCAGTCAGCGTTAGCCCATGGTCCGCCCAGACAGGTGTTGTCCCGCTTTCAACTGACCACAGCTAACCTTTCTACACTCATGGTCTCTTGCTACATTGCAATGGTCTGAACTGGCTCGCTGATGGAAGTTGGAAAGATATGCAAGTGCAGAGTTGCATCTAGGGCGCGGGATTGCGAGATTCATGCAATTTTTTTGAAAATCCCGCAAATATGAAAAAGCCATGCAGGACCGCGTGCGCCCAAAAAATTCCATGCCTGCCTTTCAAAAATGCGATATGCGCGATTGTTTTTTCCGCCAAGAAAGTCATCCCGAGCAGGGCCTCAACTTTTCCCAACAGGGCAAATAAAAAGCAATTTCATTGGTCAGTACTGTCAATTGTAAACGTGATCGGCCAATGAATGCGCGGTTAACTTTGTGGGCTTCTGGTCGCAACATTCAGCTGCCAAGTAAAATGGCGACCAAACGCAAGAGTGCGACGCTGTTGGATTTTTCTTTAAAAAAACCATGTACTTCCACTCCCAAAACCTGTGCTACAGAAGAAGAAAGTCCTGAAGAAAGTCCAGCACTAGCAGCTTCGTGTCCAGCAAAAACTAGTGAAGCAGTGAATGTGATTGCTGCCGAAACTGGCGCCGATGGTGCAAGTGGTGGTGATACTGACAGTGACAAAATTTTACCGGACACAGGTGTATTGTACTCTTTTTTTGGCTGACCCCCCCCCCCCCCCCCCCCCTCTGTATCAGAATCCCCCCCCCCTTTTCAACTCTGGTGAGGGGGGGCTGCCCCCACTTCATTTGAGAAAATCCTAGATGCAACTCTGCAAAAGATGTTAACCAATCAGAAAGCACAGCTTTAAACAATGTACACTCAACTTCAGAAAACTGAGAACAGTCTCCAAAAGACTTAAAAAAAGATGCTTACCACCAATACATACAAGCAAGCAAGAATCACAAACATTGTGCGAGCATATGTTTGTGCGTGTGTGTACTAGCACTTGGACCAGGGCTCAATATTTCATTAAAAAAACCAAAAACAAAAACTTTGACAAACTGACAAGTCCCCAAAGATGACGAAAAAGGTCATGCCTATTTCTGGCTGAAATACAGACTGGCAAACAAAAGTCACAAACATTGTGTGAGTATATGTTTGTGCATGTGTGTATGAGCTTTTGGATCATAGCTCAATAATTCTCAAAACCAAACCAGGGTACACTAAAACCTTTGGGAAACTGACAAGTCTCCAAAGATAACAAAATGTCTTGCCTATTTCTGGGTTAAATACAGACTGGCAAAGAAATGTCACAAACATAGTGTGAGTATATGTTTGTGTGTGTGTGTATGAGCTTTTGAGTCATAGCTCAATAATTCTCTTAAAACAAAACCAGGGAACACTAAAACCTTTGAAAAACTGACAAGTCTCCAAAGATGACAAAATGTCTATGCCTATTTCTGGGTTAAATACAGACTGTCAAAGTAATGTCACAAACATAGTGTGAGTATATGTTTGTGCGTGTGTGTATGAGCTTTTGGATCAATAATTCTCTTAAAACAAAACCAAGCACTAAAACCTTTGGAAAACTGACAAGTCTCCAAAGATGACAAAATGTTATGCCTATAAAATACAGACTGGCAAAGAAATGTCACAAACATAGTGTGAGTATATGTTTGTGTGTGTGTGTATGAGCTTTTGGGTCATAGCTCAATAATTCTCTTTGGGAAACTGACAAGTCTCCAAAGATAACAAAATGTCTTGCCTATTTCTGGGTTAAATACAGACTGGCAAAGAAATGTCACAAACATAGTGTGAGTATATGTTTGTGCTTGTGTGTATGAGCTTTTGGATCATAGCTCAATAATTCTCAAAACAAAACCAGGGTACACTAAAAACCTTTGGGAAACTGACAAGTCTCCAAAGATAACAAAATGTCTTGCCTATTTCTGGGTTAAATACAGACTGGCAAAGAAATGTCACAAACATAGTGTGAGTATATGTTTGTGCGTGTGTGTACGAGCTTTTGGATAGCTCAATAATTCTCTTAAAACAAAACCAAGATACACTAAAACCTTTGGAAAACTGACAAGTCTCCAAAGATGACAAAATGTTATGCCTATTTCTGGGTTAAATACAGACTGGCAAAGAAATGTCACAAACATAGTGTGAGTATATGTTTGTGCGTGTGTGCATGAGCTTCTGGATCATCTATATTATAATACGCGTGCCGATAAGAATTTTTAATCTCTATTTTCTCCTAAGTCGCGGCGATTTTTGCCTTCAACTGTGAAATATAGGGGCACGTGTAGGTGCTTAACAGTTCTTCCAAGTGAAATTCGCCAAGTCGTCGTTTAAAGCCGGGATTTCACATAAAATTTGCTTAACGGAGGGAGTGATTTTCAAGAAAGACAGTTTCATGGAATAACCGTGACAGTGGAATAGCCGTGACGTCATATCCTTTACGCGAAACTTAGATTTTTTGTGCTTGAGGGAACAGCCGTGATCCCTGTATGACCTTTATGTCGGAGGCCCCCAACAACAATCACCAGGTAAAAACACTCAAACTGAGTGTCAAAATGTTTTCAAAACCAATAGTGGATTAATCCTTAATAGGGCCCCTTCGTACATACCGAGGGGGGGCAAACACGATGCTGCAATAGCCTGAGTAGCAGAATGTGTCGTCTGCTAAAAACAGTTCATTTTTAGACTGTGCGTGTGATAACAAAAAGCCGAGGCTAGGCCTAACTCACTGCACCTAGAAACTTCTATGGTTGCTTTGGTTAGAAAGGAGAGGGGGAGGGGTGGCTAGGAAGAAGAGGGAGGCGAGTAGGGCTTTTTTTACAAATAGTTCCTCTACATTCTGGAAGTTTGGTGTTTGGTCTAACCATATTTGTTTTGAAAGGTGCATAACGGAGAACAACGCATCTGCGCTCATGAATTGACAGGAAACCGAGCAAGCAATGATTAAGTGTGTGCTGTCTACTACAGTGTGTGTGTGTGTGTGTGTGTTTTTCACAACATTTAGGCACCTACTTTTCTCAAAGTGACAAAACCTAAGTCTGTTCTGTGCGAGGCTTGCAATTGCTTTCATGAAGCTGGGTCAGGTGTCCGACTTGACTGCTTTCCCTTCTTCCTCTTATAATAAATTTTATACATCGACTGTATAAGAAGCCTTGATAGTTCAATAGGTAAAGCGGCGTGTCTGCAAATCAGTAGGTCGCGGCACGCACCTCTACACACGTCCGTGGTCGCGGGTTCGAGTCGGCCCCTCGCCACATTTTTTTTTTTTTTTTTTGGGGGGGGGGGGGGGGGTCATCATCTTTTTTAAAGGAGAGGGGAGTGGGCGGAAGGGAGGGGGCACCACCACATATTTTTTGGTCTCTTTTCTTCATTATTTACATCTAACCAGTTCTTTTTTTTCTTCTTCCATGCTGCCGTGCGATCGCTCATCATCTTTTTTAAAGGAGAGGGGAGTGGGCGGAAGGGAGGGGGCACCAGGGTCTCTTTTCTTCATTATTTACATCTAACCAGTTCTTCTTCTTCTGCGATCGCTCAGACAGGTTCCTATCAATTATGAAAGCAGATGCTTCATGCTGCTGTGCGGAGCACGGGTTTATCTAGTAGCTCAATAATTGAAACCAGGGTACATAAAAACCTTTGGGAAACTGACAAGTTTCCAAAGATGACAAAATGTCATGCCTATTTCTGGGTCAAATACAGACTGGCAAAGAAATGTCACAAACATAGTGTGAGTATATGTTTGTGCGTGTGTGCAGGAGCTCTTAGCTCAATATTTCTTTCAAAAACAAAATCACGGTACACAAAAACCTTTTGGAAACAGACAAGTCTCCGAAGATAACAAAAATGGTCATGCTTGCCTCTGGGTTAAATACAGATTGGCAAACAAGCATCACAAGCCTTGTGGGAGCTCAGTATATTTGTTTAATTTTCTTTTTTGTTGTTGTAACAAGAGAAAGATTAAAAAAGGGGAACACAACAATTAACCAGCTAACTGTTGTGACTTTTAGTATTGCTACCTTCTACTTCTTGATAACTAAACTGCTCTTCTCACAGCAATAATTATTAATCAGTTATTATGACTTTTAGTATTGCTACCTTGTACTTCTTGATAATTAAACCACTCTTTTCACAGCAGTAATTATTACTCAGTTATTATGACTTTTGGTATTGCTACCTTCTACTTCTTGATAATTAAACCACTCTTTTCACAGCAGTAATTATTAATCAGTTATTATGACTTTTAGTATTGCTACCTTGTCTTTTCACAGCAGTAATTATGACTTTTGGTATTGCTACCTTCTACTTCTTGATAATTAAACCACTCTTTTCACAGCAGTAATTATGACTTTTGGTATTGCTACCTTCTACTTCTTGATAATTAAACCACTCTTTTCACAGCAGTAATTATTTATCAATTATTGCGACTTTGTGTACCTTTTCTTTCATGAAAATTAAACTGCTCTCCTCACAGCAATAAAAATAATCATGTAAGTTTTGGAATTGCTACCTTCTATTTGTTGACATTTAAACAAATCTGCTCTTCTCACAGAAAATTGGAAGGAATTGGTAGGATGTAAAAGAAAAACCAAATGCATTCAGTTCCAACCCACACATAGCTGTCATTAAATCTTGCACATTCAGCATTTAGAGTTGGTTGTCAAGACTTTCTATATTTGTAAATGAATGTTAGTGTTCAACTATTTGCAATCATTTCCCATTTGGGATTACTGGATGAAAGGGAGGCAACCGAGTGAATCCCCATAAAAAAAAAGGCACTTCCCTCGGACTACCGGAAGTCACCCGAGTGATCTGCCTTGTTAATCAACCACCATGTAATGCCTCGAGGTAAGTGTCCGCTTCAGTTGAAATTCCTTTCATCCGAAAGAGCAATTGAGTTTTCGGTTTCAGAAATTTGATGAATTTATAGAGAATTAGGGACTTAATATGATGACAGACTTTGATTTCGATATTTCTGTGCCTTCGGCTAAGTTTGGTCAATGCCACTTCCGCACCGGTCAGGCCTTTGCAAGGTCAAATGGCTACCATTGCAGTTAGGCCTTCTGACCAGTCGCATTCTATCCTGTCTGTTCCTTTTTCCTTGAGTGGCGATACAGAGGCGGCCTCTGTGTTCTGAGAGAAAGTTAGGAAAAGACGATTTATCGCTGTTAAAACTTGTCAGCATTGAAAGGGAAGGTGACCTTCAACGGCGTTCTCGCTCACGAGAAGGTTCAACTGCAGTAGAAGCCAAACTGTCCAAACTTGAACTTCCAACATTCGTCGGGGACATTCAGAATTGGACTCCCTTCTGGGAGCAAAATTGAAGCTTTTGTTGACAAAAGCGACCTCCCAGAAGTTTTCCTACCTGCGGTCCCTCTTGGAGTGGGAAGCGAAATCGGCCATCTGGGACTGTCTCTCAACGCGGCCAATTACAGAGTTACTCAAGCAGAGATATGGGTGACCAGAGCACATTATTTTTGCATACATTCAGAACCAACAGTTGAAGAACTTTGGAGCACTTACAATAATCTTCAGTCACATCAGGAGCTTGGCCGCCCTGGACATTTCTGGTGCACAGCATGGTGTCATCCTCACTCCGATCATCCTGTCACGCCTTCCCCAGGAGCTGCGCCTTGAGTGGGCTTGTGATGGAGAAACCCACGAACTGGACTTGAACTTCCTCATTAACTTTCTGAAGGAGAAGGAAAGGAAGGAGTGTTCCCAAACCTTCACCCACGACCACAACGTGCCACTGCCAGGGGATTCAACACTGATGCCGCGGCTCTTCAAACCACTTCGGATCATCGCGCCTGTGAACTGTGCAAATAGAAGGGACATTCCATGGCCAGTTGCTTCACTCTAACATGGGCTGCTGTGTGTGATAGGAAACCAAAGCATAGGAGTATAGGTGCCTGTTTCAAATGTTTGTCCACAGTGAAGGGCCACTCATTCCGAAAGTGTAAGGCCAAGTGTGACAAATGTAAGGGTGGGCAGGGCATCTTGCCCTATTGTGTCCCCCTTGGGAATCAGTCACATGGTTCTAGTTCGACAAACACAGATACAAACATGACCAATAAGTAAAGCATGTGCGTTTTACAAGTGGTCCCTAACTTTTTGTGGGCAGCTTACAGCTGACTCTGGTCCTTGTTCATTTTTTTTAACATTTTTTCTTTGACTGTCTCCTGCCTTGGGCTTTACTTGAATTTCTTTCAAACTTTCTTGCTTCAATACATATTTTGTGGTCTTAGTTATTTTCCTGGCATTTCCAGCTCATCAGTGCATAAGTTTTTGCTTCAGACCTGTTTAACTTACCAACAAGAGAGATGTGCATTATATGTCTTGCTTTTACTCAACATTAGTGTATAAAAAAAATAAACTGCAAGCTTGAAATGCATTTTAAAAGAGGTTTGTTAGTGTTACTATCTCAATATATATTATCCATATATTATGACTTTTATTGACCCTCAAAAATTGTGAAAGGACCCAAACAAACTTTAGGCAAAGGGTCATAGTGACCCTAAAAAATGTGGGTGCATGGGGAACACTGATTGCCAATCCTAGATTAGAGGACACACTTGACTTATCTCATTCTCACCAAATATTTACAGAACAGCTTGCAGACTTGAGTGAAACTTCTGATACTTTAGCCTGATGCAAGTCTTTTCACTTACATGACCATGCTCTGCTTGTGCACAAACATTGCTCCTGAAATCAGTGGAATAAAACCACCCGCAATACATTCCATATGTACTCAACATGCACATACATTTCCAACAATACAATCAACATAGTCCATATGCACACTTTCTGAAAGACTGTTATAGTGTTAATAATAAATAATAAATAAAAATAAAACTTATATAGGATCTTTGCTGAAACATTCATCCGCAGAGCGCTTTACAACAAATTAAGTAGAAGAAAACATTATTACAAAACATTAAGCAGCATAATAATTTAGCAATTTAAAGTATTAAAAAAAAAGCCCATGCCCCCCCCCCCCCCCCCCTCTTTTTTCCCACATACACTATAGACACTTACGGAGACTCAAAAATCATCGCTTCAGGAAAAAAAAGGTAATTATTTGAGATACCGTAACGATCTTTTCTTATATCACAAAAAAAAGGTATGTCACAAGTTCAGTTTAACTGCAATAACGTCAGAAAAACAGAAGATGAAGCAACACAGTATACATCCCTATCGTATATTGACTGACTGGCCCTGCATCTGGATCCACTGGTGGGCACCAACAGGGGGTGAGGGCTTGTCAATACGAACTTTCCTTCCTCGCAGCTTGGCTAGGCTCAGTTCCGTCACTTTCTGACACTCTCGTACCTGCAAGGCTCTCAATTGCGGACAGAAGTCTGCCAGAAGCCTGCAACAATATAAACAAGACTAAGTTTTAAATCACCTTTGTCTTTCTTAAGTAAACATGTTTCTTCTAACATTTAAGAAAATTGCTATAGTTAATTTAAAACACACGATTAACTAGGATTGCAATATACGTTTCAGAGTATGCACTGCAGTTGTAAACAAAATGTCAAGCAAATGAGAAATGTCAAGCAATATGACTTGCTTATAAATGTCAACATGGTTGGACTATCAACCTAGTCATTACAATCTGCTAGAACATGGAGCTATATGCTATCATACATTTTTAAATGAGTACTAATAATATTACAATAGATAATTCCAGCAGCATCAAGTAGAAAAAACCCCCCAGACTGATCTCACAAAACACAAATTGTGAAGTTTGTAATTCATTTATTTTCAGTCCACATGGGCATATAACTTTGTGTAGTAAAAAGTTAAAAACAGTATTCTTACCTTTGTTAGAAAAGTCAGTTCAACTGAGTAATTCTGCATCTGAGACAATCTTGATTTTACTCTTTTAAAAATAAAAAAAATTCTCCAGAAGAAAAAAATCTACAAAAACACAAACAGCCATTCTAAGAAATTAATAGAAAAAGAACTGAAGGTTTTTTTTTACTACAAGTACAAGTGCACAGTAAATGCACAGATTCAGTGTCATAATCAGCATGCATAGAACATTACCAATACTAATATCTCTATTATTGTCTGCGTTTCTCAATAGTATTCCTATGCTCCTATAAACAAAACAGCTCTCTTCACATGCAAACAAAATTACTTATCCGTGAAGCTCAGGTTGCTTACATAATGGACTGGTCGGTGAGACGCCAGCAGCCTTGAACACTGAGCTGAACCAGCTGAGGGCACAGCTGGGCAATCAAACCCACTGCACGGTTCGTCAGGCCGTAGATGTTGTTCAGCAGCAAATACTTGATCCTAAAACAACAAATAGCAATCAATAAATCTCTGTTGACCATGTTGTCATATAGTTACAGGGGTGCTAGCGCCAAAGGGTCCCCAAACCTGAAACTAGGAATTTCCCAAACCGAAAACCTGAAACCAATCTAAACGGCAAGTTCCAATTTCTTGTTAACCTGAAAATGAACAATACTTATGCAACACTTTGAATATTTACATTAATGAATCTTGCGTGTATCAGATCGCCAATGCTGGATAATGAGAGATCAGGCATATACCGGAAAACTACCACCCCTGTAGTTATGAACATAGGCACCAAGCGTGGTAGGGGTGGGTGGGGGGGGGGGTGCTATGAATACATGTAAGATTAAGACAGACAGCTCTAGTAGAAAATAATAAACACAGTGGAACTCCCTTATAAGACTCCCTCCCACTTAAGACCTACTTCTCTGAGTGAGACATTGCCATTCTTTGTAATTAAAATTACCTCCCTTATACAACTCCTTCCCAGTTAAGACCTTATTTGGGATGATTTTTCAAGGTTTTAAATTAGTTAAAAAGGGAGGTTCCACTGTAACATTTACAAAATGTTGATTTAGACTCATAGAGCAGTGTTGTAAAGCCATTATATTTACCCTCTGCACTGCATGACGAGGTTGATGATGTCATCGTCAGAAAGGTCCCAACATCCACAGAGGTCCATGTACTCCAGGGGAAGACAGTTGATAACCATCGATATCAGCCCAGAGCCCGTGACCCAAACACAGCTCCGCAGAGTTATACTACGCAACTGTCTACAAAAGGTCCCGATTGTGTAGAGACTGGCATTGGAGATAGTTATGCAGTTGGACAACACAATCTTCTCCAGATTAGGATTGTTTTGAAGCACACAAATTAGAGCATCATCTGATAACCAGTCTCTGGCATTACAAAGCACCAGTTCTTTCAGAAAGCCATTTCTACGAGTCAGTACGTCAAAGGCTAATGACGAAAACGTGGCTGAGCACTGTGAAGTGTTGACAGTAAACGCAAGGCTGAAATGGCAGTCCACAAGATCTCTGAATTCTGACGATACACCACGCAACCGGAACAGTTCTTTCACAGAAAAATAAGGCAGGAGGTGTTTACACAGCACCTGTTCCCACGGAATGTCAAACAAACCTCTCTCTGCCATTATCCCACACTAGCGTCTTTGGACAAAATTGTGGTGCCAACCTCAGTTCCACTTCCTTACTCTGCAACACACAAAAATACATTTGTACATTGTAGTAAATGAGTTTGAATAAGCTTAAAGTTACTTGTTTGTCACTTAGTAGAACAGCACCCTCCAAATTTTACACAAACATCAAATTGTTATACAAAGTACAATATTTTCTTACTATTTACTAGTCAATCATAAGCGGACGCAGGGTCTCAGGCTGGGAAAAATAAGGCAGGATAGTTAGAAAAATGCATATTTGCAAGATTTTTTTTTTTTAAGGCAGGAGAATGGGACAATAAGTCAGAAAGATAGATGACAGAAAGCAAAGGGAAAAGGCAGAACTAAAGAGAGTGACAGATTAGAGGAAGTTATAAGCACAGAACTTCCAGAAGGTAGTACGAAACTTTGAAAGCAAGACTCAAGATTGTGACAATGGTCTGCGACTGTTCCGTGTATTGCGCTACATATAAAATAATGACCTTTATGATTATTGTGAATTATTCAACAAAGATAATTAGCTCAAAATGTTGTGATAAAATACACATAGCTGCCAACCTTGGAGAAATGAAATTCCTGACAAAAAGTATGGGGATTCGGGGGCCTTCAGCGGCCCCCGGTAGGATCCAGGAGCAACGCCCATGGTGGGGCAACGTCCCTGAAGTTGAAGGTTTTTTATGAACTGAAGCTGCAAATATTGACTCTTCGGGTTTTTTTGGTTTTTTAACTACACTTTGATAGATAAAGGTATCAAATTTGAATCAATATCTTTTATATAAAAAAGTCTATAAAAAATCCTACTTTTAAAGTTCAACTGGCTGCATGTTCAACTTAAAATTAAGAAAATGCATTAAAAAAAATCCTTCAGTGCCCCTATTCTTCCTTGGAAATGTCCAAATCAAGAAAATCAGATAGTTTTCTGGACTTTCCTGATAGACTTTAGAAATCTGGACATTCCTGATAAATTCCTGATACAGCTTCATATATGCTAAGAAAGGCAAGTCTGAAAATGGGGGAGAGCTAAGAAATCGAAAGGGGGTTGTTGATCTGCACCTTTACCGAATTGTTTGCGGGAAATCTTTTTACCAACACCGGTAGTGGTATTGTACAGCGAGTTGTGTGTGTGTGTGTGTGTGTGTGTGACATGCGTCTAAACAGAGGTCGTTCGCCAGAGATCAAATAGACCAGCAGAAGCCATCTTGGTATAGGTCAAGATGTGCCGCCCCCCCCTACATTTCTCGGTTAATTCCATTTTTCAGTTTTTGCCTTTCTTACCAAACATGAAGCTGTATTTTATGAACATTTTCAACTAATTATCTTTCTTTAATAATTAATTGTAGTCATGATAAAGGCCATTATCTAATAGGACCGACACCCCCCCCCCTATGTACTGCAGTACGCCGCGGCATTTGTCACAGTCGTGGTTCATTGCGTTCTTTCGTCTTATAGGGGGGGGGGGGGGGGGGGGGGGGGGGGGGGGGGTTAGGGTTAGGGTTAGTATTCCAAAAAGATAATTAGCTGAAAATGTTCATAAAATACAGCTCTATGTTTGGTAAGAAAGGCAAAAACGGAAAAATGGAATTAGCCGAGAAACATAGGGGGGGTGGCACATCTTTACCTTTACTGCCATCTTTTTATTTAATTGTGCCTGATAAAGGTGTAAGTTTAAATATTGTTCGCACAATCGAAGTTTGCTCTTCATTTTTCTTTTGTTTTTGAGATGTAGTCCTAATCCTAGCCCTAGCCTGACCGTCAGTTCTAACCCTAACCACAACAGTCGGATGAACACTTGTGCTTTTGTTCTCACATCCAAAAAGTTTCCTTCAATTATTTTGGTGATGAAATTTGTTAAAATAATTTATTTTGGTTGTTTTACAGTTCTAACCCTATCCCTTACTCCATTTCTAACCCTATCCCTTTTCTGGTCGATCAATTCTAACCCTATCCCCTGACTTGGCGAACGACCTCCGTTTAGACTCAACTGTGTGTGTGTGTGTGTGTGTGACGGTGTGTGTGACAGTGTGTGTGTGTGTGTGTGTTAGAGACTGTCACTGTGAGTCACTGTGTGTGTGAGACTGTGAATATGTGTGTATTTGACTTCAAACAAATTTGTTCCGAAAACAAAAAAGGGTAATGCACCCAAAAAGAAGTGGATGGACGCAGGAACATTGGCATCAGTGCGTAAGAAACACAAGCTGTACAGGAGGTGGTTGGAAACCCAAGATGGCCAGGACTATCTAGCTTACAAACAAGCACGCAACAAAGCTGCTAGAGATTGCCGGAAAGCAAAACTTAGATTAGAACTAGAAGCTACAATTGCAAAACAGGCCAAACAGAATCCAAAGTCATTCTGGTCCTATGTGAAGTCAAAGACCAGCACAAGAACTGACATTGCAGACCTTAAAAGGAAGGATGGTTCCACAGCCTCCACAGACAATGACAAAGCTGAGGTCTTAAATGAGTTTTTCCAAAGTGTATTTACCCAGGAACCTGCAGGAGACTTACCACCGCCACCTCACTATGAATTTGCATCAGAATTAAGCGAGTTCTCCATTACG